>CAWVNZ010002284.1:0-49396 GCA_963930735.1 Dioctria linearis | reverse complement strand
AGAAAAGGCAATCCCTGGCGCACTTAAAATTTGCGACAGTAAAAAATTATTTTTTGAATAATTTACTATAGAAAAGGCAATCCCTGGCGTATTTAAAATTTGCGACAGTATAAAATTAATTTTTGAATAATTTACTATAGAAAAGGCAATCCTTGGCGTAATTAAAATTTGCGACAATAGAAAATTATTTTTTGAATAATTTACTATAGAAAAGGCAATCCCTGGCGTAATTAAACTTTGCGACAGTAGAAAATTATTTTTTGAATAATTTACTATAGAAAAGACAGTACCTGGCGCAATTAAAATTTGCGACAGTAAAAAATTATTTTTTGCAAAATTTACTATAGAAAAGGCAATCCCTGGCGTATTTAAAATTTGCGACAGTAGAAAATTATTTTTTGAATAATTTACTATAGAAAAGGCAATCCCTGGCGTATATAAAATTTGCGACAGTAAAAAATTAATATTTTGAAAAATTTACTATAGAAAAGGCAATCCCTGGCGCAATTAAAATTTGCGACAGTAAAAAATTATTTTTTGAATAATTTACTATAGAAAAGGCAATCCCTGGCGTAATTAAAATTTGCGTCAGTAGAAAATTATTTTTTGAATAATTTACTATAGAAAAGGCAATCCCTGGCGTATTTAAAATTTGCGACAGTAAAAAATTATTTTTTGAATAATTTACTATAGAAAAGGCAATCCCTGGCGAATTTAAAATTTGCGACAGTATAAAATTAATTTTTGAAAAATTTACTGTAGAAAAGGCAATCCCTGGCGCAATTAAAATTTGCGACAGTAGAAAATTTTTTTTTGATTCATTTACTGTAGAAAAGGCAATCCCTGGCGCAATTAAAATTTGCGACAGTAGAAAATTATTTTTTGAATAATTTACTATAGAAAAGGCAATCCCTGGCGTATTTAAAATTTGCGACAGTAGAAAATTATTTTTTGAATAATTTACTATAGAAAAGGCAATCCCTGGCGTATTTAAAATTTGCGACAGTAAAAAATTATTTTTTGAATAATTTACTATAGAAAAGGCAATCCCTGGCGTTATTAAAATTTGCGACAGTAAAAAATTATTTTTTGAATAATTTACTATAGAAATGGCAATCCCTGGCGTATTTAAAATTTGCGACAGTAAAAAATTATTTTTTGAATAATTTACTATAGAAAAGGCAATCCCTGGCGTAATTAAAATTTGCGACAGTAGAAAATTATTTTTTGAATAATTTACTATATTAAAGGCAATCCCTGGCGCAATTAAAATTTGCGACAGTAAAAAATTATTTTTTGTAAAATTTACTATAGAAAAGGCAATCCCTGGCGTATTTAAAATTTGCGACAGTATAAAATTAATTTTTGAAAAATTTACTATATAAAGGCAATCCCTGGCGTAATTAAAATTTGCGACAGTAAAAAATTATTTTTTGAATAATTTGCTATAGAAAAGGCAATCCCTGGCGTATTTAAAATTTGCGACAGTAAAAGATTAATTTGTGAAAAATTTACCTGGCGAAATTGAAATTTGCGAGAGTAAAAAATTATTTTTTGAATAATTTACTATAGAAAAGGCAATCCCTGGCGTAATTAAAATTTGCGACAGTTGAAAATTATTTTTTGAATAATTTACTATAGAAAAGGCAATCCCTGGCGCACTTAAAATTTGCGACAGTAGAAAATTATTTTTTGAATAATTTACTATAGAAAAGGCAATCCCTGGCGCAATTAAAATTTGCGACAGTAAAAAATTATTTTTTGAATAATTTACTATAGAAAAGGCAATCCCTGGCGTAATTAAAATTTGCGACAGTATAAAATTATTTTTGGAATAATTTACTATAGAAAAGGCAATCCCTGGCGCACTTAAAATTTGCGACAGTAAAAAATTATTTTTTGAATAATTTACTATAAAAAAGGCAATCCCTGGCGTAATTAAAATTTGCGACAGTAGAAAATTATTTTTTGAATAATTTACTATAGAAAAGGCAATCCCTGGCGCAATTACAATTTGCGACAATAAAAAATTATTTTTTGCAAAATTTACTATAGAAAAGGTAATCCCTGGCGCAATTACAATTTGCGACAGTAAAAAATTATTTTTTTGCAAAATTTACTATAGAAAAGGCAATCCCTGGCGTATTTAAAATTTGCGACAGTATAAAATTAATTTTTGAATAATTTACTATAGAAAAGGCAATCCCTGGCGTAATTAAAATTTGCGACAGTAGAAAATTATTTTTTGAATAATTTACTATAGAAAAGGCAATCCCTGGCGCAATTAAAATTTGCGACAGTAAAAAATTATTTTTTGCAAAATTTACTGTAGAAAAGGCAATCCCTGGCGCACTTAAAATTTGCGACAGTAAAAAATTATTTTTTGAATAATTTACTATAGAAAAGGCAATCCCTGGCGTAATTAAAATTTGCGAAAGTAGAAAATTATTTTTTGAATAATTTACTATAGAAAAGGCATCCCTGGCGTATTTAAAATTTGCGACAGTAAAAAATTAATTTGTGAAAAATTTACCTGGCGAAATTGAAATTTGCGAGAGTAAAAAATTATTTTTTGAATAATTTACTATAGAAAAGGCAATCCCTGGCGTAATTAAAATTTGCGACAGTTGAAAATTATTTTTTGAATAATTTACTATAGAAAAGGCAATCCCTGGCGCACTTAAAATTTGCGACAGTAGAAAATTATTTTTTGAATAATTTACTATAGAAAAGGCAATCCCTGGCGCAATTAAAATTTGCGACAGTAAAAAATTATTTTTTGAATAATTTACTATAGAAAAGGCAATCCCTGGCGTAATTAAAATTTGCGACAGTATAAAATTATTTTTGGAATAATTTACTATAGAAAAGGCAATCCCTGGCGCACTTAAAATTTGCGACAGTAAAAAATTATTTTTTGAATAATTTACTATAAAAAAGGCAATCCCTGGCGTAATTAAAATTTGCGACAGTAGAAAATTATTTTTTGAATAATTTACTATAGAAAAGGCAATCCCTGGCGCAATTACAATTTGCGACAATAAAAAATTATTTTTTGCAAAATTTACTATAGAAAAGGTAATCCCTGGCGCAATTACAATTTGCGACAGTAAAAAATTATTTTTTTGCAAAATTTACTATAGAAAAGGCAATCCCTGGCGTATTTAAAATTTGCGACAGTATAAAATTAATTTTTGAATAATTTACTATAGAAAAGGCAATCCCTGGCGTAATTAAAATTTGCGACAGTAGAAAATTATTTTTTGAATAATTTACTATAGAAAAGGCAATCCCTGGCGCAATTACAATTTGCGACAATAAAAAATTATTTTTTGCAAAATTTACTATAGAAAAGGTAATCCCTGGCGCAATTACAATTTGCGACAGTAAAAAATTATTTTTTTGCAAAATTTACTATAGAAAAGGCAATCCTTGGCGCAATTAAAATTTGCGACAGTAGAAGATTATTTTTTGAATAATTTACTATAGAAAAGGCAATCCCTGGCGCAATTAAAATTTGCGACAGTAAAAAATTATTTTTTGAATAATTTACTATAGAAAAGGCAATCCCTGGCGTAATTAAAATTTGCGACAGTATAAAATTATTTTTTGAATAATTTACTATAGAAAAGGCAATCCATGGCGCACTTAAAATTTGCGACAGTAAAAAATTATTTTTTGAATAATTTACTATAGAAAAGGCAATCCCTGGCGTAATTAAAATTTGCGACAGTAGAAAATTATTTTTTGAATAATTTACTATAGAAAAGGCAATCCCTGGCGTATTTAAAATTTGCGACAGTAAAAAATTAATTTGTGAAATATTTACCTGGCGAAATTGAAATTTGCGAGAGTAAAAAATTATTTTTTGAATAATTTACTATAGAAAAGGCAATACATGGTGCGTTTAAAATTTGCGACAGTAAAAAATTATTTTTTGAATAATTTACTATAGAAAAGGCAATCTCTGGCGTAATTAAAATTTGCGAAAGTAGAAAATTATTTTTTGAATAATTTACTATGGAAAAGGCAATCCCTGGCGCAATTAAAATTGCGACAGTATAAAATTATTTTTTGAATAATTTACTATAGAAAAGCAATCCCTGGCGTAATTAAAATTTGCGACAGTATAAAATTATTTTTTGAATAATTTACTATAGAAAAGGCAATCCCTGGCGCACTTAAAATTTGCGACAGTAAAAAATTATTTTTTGAATAATTTACTATAGAAAAGGCAATCCCTGGCGTAATTAAAATTTGCGACAGTAGAAAATTATTTTTTGAATAATTTACTATAGAAAAGGCAATCCCTGGCGCACTTAAAATTTGCGACAGTAAAAAATTATTTTTTGAATAATTTACTATAGAAAAGGCAATCCCTGGGATATTTAAAATTTGCGACAGTAGAAAATTATTTTTTGAATAATTTACTATAGAAAAGGCAATCCCTGGCGCACTTAAAATTTGCGACAGTAAAAAATTATTTTTTGAAAAATTTACTATAGAAAAGGCAATCCCTGGCGTATTTAAAATTTGCGACAGTATAAAATTAATTTTTGAAAAATTTACTGTAGAAAAGGCAATCCCTGGCGCAATTAAAATTTGCGACAGTAAAAAATTATTTTTTGCAAAATTTACTATAGAAAAGGTAATCCCTGGCGCAATTACAATTTGCGACAGTAAAAAATTATTTTTTTGCTAAATTTACTATAGAAAAGGCAATCCCTGGCGTATTTAAAATTTGAGACAGTATAAAATTAATTTTTGAATAATCTACTATAGAAAAGGCAATCCCTGGCGTAATTAAAATTTGCGACAGTAGAAAATTATTTTTTGAATAATTTACTATAGAAAAGGCAATCCCTGGCTTAATTAAAATTTGAGACAGCAGAAAATTATTTTTTGAATAATTTACTATAGAAAAGGCAATCCCTGGCGCAATTAAAATTTGCGACAGTAAAAAATTATTTTTTGCAAAATTTACTGTAGAAAAGGCAATCCCTGGCGCAGTTAAAATTTGCGACAGTAAAAAATTATTTTTTGCAAAATTTACTATAGAAAAGGCAATCCCTGGCGTATTTAAAATTTGCGACAGTAGAAAATTATTTTTTGAATAATTTACTATAGAAAAGGCAATCCCTGGCGTATTTAAAATTTGCGACAGTAAAAAATTAATATTTTGAAAAATTTACTGTAGAAAAGGCAATCCCTGGCGCAATTAAAATTTGCGACAGTAAAAAATTATTTTTTGAATAATTTACTATAGAAAAGGCAATCCCTGGCGCACTTAAAATTTGCGACAGTATAAAATTATTTTTTGAATAATTTACTATAGAAAAGGCAATCCCTGGCGTAATTAAAATTTGCGACAGTATAAAATTATTTTTTGAATAATTTACTATAGAAAAGGCAATCCCTGGCGCACTTAAAATTTGCGACAGTAAAAAATTATTTTTTGAATAATTTACTATAGAAAAGGCAATCCCTGGCGTAATTAAAATTTGCGACGGTTGAAAATTATTTTTTGAATAATTTACTATAGAAAAGGCAATCCCTGGCGCAATTAAAATTTGCGACAGTAAAAACTTATTTTTTGCAAAATTTACTATAGAAAAGGCAATCCCTGGCGTAATTAAAATCTGCGACAGTATAAAATTATTTTTTGAATTATTTACTATAGAAAAGGCAATCCCTGGCGTATTTAAAATTTGCGACAGTAAAAAATTATTTTTTGAAAAATTTACTATAGAAAAGGCAATCCCTGGCGTATTTAAAATTTGCGACAGTATAAAATTAATTTTTGAAAAATTTACTGTAGAAAAGGCAATCCCTGGCGCAATTAAAATTTGCGACAGTAAAAAATTATTTTTTGCAAAATTTACTATAGAAAAGGCGCAATTACAATTTGCGACAGTAAAAAATTATTTTTTTGCAAAATTTACTATAGAAAAGGCAATCCCTGGCGTATTTAAAATTCGCGAGAGTATAAAATTAATTTTTGAATAATTTACTATAGAAAAGGCAATCCCTGGCGTAATTAAAATTTGCGAAAGTAGAAAATTATTTTTTGAATAATGTACTATAGAAACGGCAATCCCTGGCGTAATTAAAATTTGGCACAGTAGAAAATTATTTTTTGAATAATTTACTATAGAAAAGGCAATCCCTGGCGCAATTAAAATTTGCGACAGTAAAAAATTATTTTTTGCAAAATTTACTGTAGAAAAGGCAATCCCTGGCGCAATTAAAACTTGCGATAGTAAAAAATTATTTTTTGAATAATTTACTATAGAAAAGGCAATCCCTGGCGGATTTGAAATTTGCGACAGTAAAAAATTATTTTTTGAATAATTTACTATAGAAAAGGCAATCCCTGGCGTAATTAAAATTTGCGACAGTAGAAAATTATTTTTTGAATAATTTATTATAGAAAAGGCAATCCCTGGCGTATTTAAAATTTGCGACAGTAGAAAATTATTTTTTGAATAATTTACTATAGAAAAGGCAATCCCTGGCGTATTTAAAATTTGCGACAGTAAGAAATTAATTTGTGAGAAATTTACTATAGAAAAGGCAATTCCTGGCGCAATTAAAATTTGCGACAGTAAAAAATTATTTTTTGAATAATTTACTATAGAAAAGGCAATCCCTGGCGTAATTAAAATTTGCGACAGTAAAAAATTAATTTGTGAAAAATTTACCTGGCGAAATTGAAATTTGCGAGAGTAAAAAATTATTTTTTGAATAATTTACTATAGAAAAGGCAATCCCTGGCGCAATTAAAATTTTCGACAGTAAAAAATTATTTTTTGAATAATTTACTGTAAAAAAGGCAATCTCTGGCGCAATTAAAATTTGCGACAGTAAAAAATTATTTTTTTGCAAAATTTACTATAGAAAAGGCAATCCATGGCGTATTTAAAATTTGCGACAGTATAAAATTAATTTTTGAATAATTTACTATAGAAAAGGCAATCCCTGGCGTAATTAAAATTTGTGACATTAAAAAATTATTTTTTGAAAAGGCAATCCCTGGCGCAATTAAAATTTGCGACAGTAAAAAATTATTTTTTGCATAATTTACTATAGAAAAGGCAAGCCCTGGCGCAATTAAAACTTGTGATAGTAAAAAATTATTTTTTGAATAATTTACTATAGAAAAGGCAATACCTGGCGTAATTAAAATTTGCGACAGTAGAAAATTATTTTTTGAATAATTTACTATAGAAAAGGCAATCCGTGGCGTAATTAAAATTTGCGACAGTAGAAAATTATTTTTTGAATAATTTACTATAGAAAAGGCAATCCCTGGCGCAATTAAAATTTGCGACAGTAAAAAATTATTTTTTGCAAAATTTACTATAGAAAAGGCAATCCTTGGCGTATTTAAAATTTGCGACAGTAGAAAATTATTTTTTGAATAATTTACTATAGAAAAGGCAATCCCTGGCGTATTTAAAATTTGCGACAGTAAAAAATTAATATTTTGAAAAATTTACTGTAGAAAAGGCAATCCCTGGCGCAATTAAAATTTGCGACAGTAAAAAATTATTTTTTGAATAATTTACTATAGAAAATGCAATCCCTGGCGCACTTAAAATTTGCGACAGTATAAAATTATTTTTTGCAAAATTTACTATAGAAAAGGCAATCCCTGGCGTAATTAAAATTTTCGACAGTAAAAAATTAATATTTTGAAAAATTTACTGTAGAAAAGGCAATCCCTGGCGCAATTAAAATTTGCGACAGTAGAAAATTATTTTTTGAATAATTTACTATAGAAAAGGCAATCCCTGGCGCAATTAAAATTTGCGACAGTAGAAAATTATTTTTTGAATACTTTACTATAGAAAAGGCAATCCCTGGCGCAATTAAAATTTGCGACAGTAAAAAATTATTTTTTGAATAATTTACTATAGAAAAGGCAATCCCTGGCGTAATTAAAATTTGCGACAGCATAAAATAATTTTTTGAAAAATTTACTGTAGGCAATCCCTGGCGCACTTAAAATTTGCCACAGTAAAAAATTATTTTTTGAATAATTTACTATAGAAAATTATTTTTTGAATAATTTACTATAGAAAAGGCAAGACCTGGCGCACTTAAAATTTGCGACAGTAAAAAATTATTTTTTGAATAATTTACTATAGAAAGGCAATCCCTGGGATATTTAAAATTTGCGACAGTAGAAAATTATTTTTTGAATAATTTACTATAGAAAAGGCAATCCCTGGCGTAATTAAAATTTGCGACAGTTGAAAATTATTTTTTGAATAATTTACTATAGAAAAGGCAATCCCTGGGATATTTAAAATTTGCGACAGTAGAAAATTATTTTTTGAATAATTTACTATAGAAAAGGCAATCCCTGGCGTAATTAAAATTTGCGACAGTAGAAAATTATTTTTTGAATAATTTACTATACAAAAGGCAATCCCTGGCGCACTTAAAATTTGCGACAGTAAAAAAATATTTTTTGACTAATTTACTATAGAAAAGGCAATCCCTGGTATATTTAAAATTTGCGACACTAGAAAATTATTTTTTGAATAATTTACTATAGAAAAGGCAAGACCTGGCGCACTTAAAATTTGCGACAGTAAAAAATTATTTTTTGAATAATTTACTATAGAAAGGCAATCCCTGGGATATTTAAAATTTGCGACAGTAGAAAATTATTTTTTGAATAATTTACTATAGAAAAGGCAATCCCTGGCGTAATTAAAATTTGCGACAGTTGAAAATTATTTTTTGAATAATTTACTATAGAAAAGGCAATCCCTGGGATATTTAAAATTTGCGACAGTAGAAAATTATTTTTTGAATAATTTACTATAGAAAAGGCAATCCCTGGCGTAATTAAAATTTGCGACAGTTGAAAATTATTTTTTGAATAATTTACTATAGAAAAGGCAATCCCTGGCGCACAAAAAAATTTGCGACAGTAAAAAATTATTTTTTGAATAATTTACTATAGAAAATGCAATCCCTGGCGTATTTAAAATTTGCGACAGTAAAAAATTATTTTTTGAATAATTTACTATAGAAAAGGCAATCCCTGGCGCAGTTAAAATTTGCGACAGTAGAAAATTATTTTTTGAATACTTTACTATAGAAAAGGCAATCCCTGGCGCAATTAAAATTTGCGACAGTAAAAAATTATTTTTTGAATAATTTACTATAGAAAAGGCAATCCCTGACGTAATTAAAATTTGCGACAGCATAAAATTATTTTTTGAAAAATTTACTGTAGAAAAGGTAATCCCTGGCGTAATTAAAATTTGCGACAGTATAAAATTATTTTTTGAATAATTTACTATAGAAAAGGCAATCCCTGGCGCAATTAAAATTTGCTACAGTAGAAAATTATTTTTTGAATAATTTACTATAGAAAAGGCAATCCCTGGCGCAATTAAAATTTGCGACAGTATAATATTATTTTTTGAATAATTTACTATAGAAAAGGCAATCCCTGGCGTAATTAAAATTTGCGACAGTATAAAATAATTTTTTGAATAATTTACTATAGAAAAGGCAATCCCTGGCGCACTTAAAATTTGCGACAGTAAAAAATTATTTTTTGAATAATTTACTATAGAAAAGGCAATCCCTGGCGTAATTAAAATTTGCGACAGTAGAAAATTATTTTTTGAATAATTCACTATAGAAAAGGCAATCCCTGGCGCACTTAAAATTTGCGACAGTAAAAAAATATTTTTTGACTAATTTACTATAGAAAAGGCAATCCCTGGTATATTTAAAATTTGCGACAGTAGAAAATAATTTTTTGAATAATTTACTATAGAAATGGCAAGACCTGGCGCACTTAAAATTTGCGACAGTAAAAAATTATTTTTTGAATAATTTACTATAGAAAAGGCAATCCCTGGGATATTTAAAATTTGCGATAGTAGAAAATTATTTTTTGAATAATTTACTATAGAAAAGGCAATCCCTGGCGTAATTAAAATTTGCGACAATTGAAAATTATTTTTTGAATAATTTACTATAGAAAAGGCAATCCCTGGGATATTTAAAATTTGCGACAGTAGAAAATTATTTTTTGAATAATTTACTATAGAAAAGGCAATCCCTGGCGTAATTAAAATTTGCGACAGTTGAAAATTATTTTTTGAATAATTTACTATAGAAAAGGCAATCCCTGGCGCACAAAAAAATTTGCGACAGTAAAAAATTATTTTTTGAATAATTTACTATAGAAAAGGCAATCCCTGGCGTATTTAAAATTTGCGACAGTAAAAAATTATTTTTTGAATAATTTACTATAGAAAAGGCAATCCCTGGCGCAGTTAAAATTTGCGACAGTAGAAAATTATTTTTTGAATACTTTACTATAGAAAAGGCAATCCCTGGCGCAATTAAAATTTGCGACAGTAAAAAATTATTTTTTGAATAATTTACTATAGAAAAGGCAATCCCTGACGTAATTAAAATTTGCGACAGCATAAAATTATTTTTTGAAAAATTTACTATAGAAGAGGCAATCCCTGGCGTATTTAAAATTTGCGACAGTATAAAATTAATTTGTGAAAAATTTACTGTAGAAAAGGCAATCCCTGGCGCAATTAAAATTTGCGACAGTAAAAAATTATTTTTTTGCAAAATTTACTATAGAAAAGGCAATCCATGGCGTATTTAAAATTTGCGACAGTATAAAATTAATTTTTGAATAATTTACTATAGAAAAGGCAATCCCTGGCGTAATTAAAATTTGTGACATTAGAAAATTATTTTTTGAATAATTTACTATAGAAAAGGCAATCCCTGGCGCAATTAAAATTTGCGACAGTAAAAAATTATTTTTTGCATAATTTACTATAGAAAAGGCAATCCCTGGCGTATTTAAAATTTGCGACAGTAGAAAATTATTTTTTGAATAATTTACTATAGAAAAGGCAAGCCCTGGCGCAATTAAAACTTGCGATAGTAAAAAATTATTTTTTGAATAATTTACTATAGAAAAGGCAATCCCTGGCGTAATTAAAATTTGCGACAGTAGAAAATTATTTTTTGAATAATTTACTATAGAAAAGGCAATCCGTGGCGTAATTAAAATTTGCGACAGTAGAGAATTATTTTTTGAATAATTTACTATAGAAAAGGCAATCCCTGGCGCAATTAAAATTTGCGACAGTAAAAAATTATTTTTTGAATAATTTACTATAGAAAATGCAATCCCTGGCGCACTTAAAATTTGCGACAGTATAAAATTATATTTTGCAAAATTTACTATAGAAAAGGCAATCCCTGGCGTAATTAAAATTTTCGACAGTAAAAAATTAATATTTTGAAAAAGTTACTGTAGAAAAGGCAATCCCTGGCGCAATTAAAATTTGCGAGAGTAGAAAATTATTTTTTGAATAATTTACTATAGAAAAGGCAATCCCTGGCGCAATTAAAATTTGCGACAGTAGAAAATTATTTTTTGAATACTTTACTATAGAAAAGGCAATCCCTGGCGCAATTAAAATTTGCGACAGTAAAAAATTATTTTTTGAATAATTTACTATAGAAAAGGCAATCCCTGGCGTAATTAAAATTTGCGACAGCATAAAATAATTTTTTGAAAAATTTACTATAGAAAAGGTAATACCTGGCGTAATTAAAATTTGGGACAGTATAAAATTATTTTTTGAATAATTTACTATAGAAAAGGCAACCCTGGCGCACTTAAAATTTGCGACAGTAAAAAATTATTTTTTGAATAATTTACTATAGAAAAGGCAATCCCTGGCGTAATTAAAATTTGCGACATTAGAAAATTATTTTTTGAATAATTTACTATAGAAAAGGCAATCCCTGGCGTATTTAAAATTTGCGACAGTAAAAAATTAATTTGTGAAAAATTTACCTGGCGAAATTGAAATTTGCGAGAGTAAAAAATTATTTTTTGAATAATTTACTATAGAAAAGGCAATCCCTGGCACACTTAAAATTTGCGACAGTAAAAAATTATTTTTTGAATAATTTACTATAGAAAAGGCAATCCCTGGCGTAATTAAAATTTGCGACAGTAGAAAATTATTTTTTGAATAATTTACTATAGAAAAGGCAATCCCTGGCGCAATTAAAATTTGCGACAGTATAAAATTATTTTTTGAATAATTTACTATAGAAAAGGCAATCCCTGGCGTAATTAAAATTTGCGACAGTATATAATAATTTTTTGAATACTTTACTATAGAAAAGGCAATCCCTGGCGCACTTAAAATTTGCGACAGTAAAAAATTATTTTTTGAATAATTTACTATAGAAGAGGCAATCCCTGGCGTAATTAAAATTTGCGACAGTAGAAAATTATTTTTTGAATAATTCACTATAGAAAAGGCAATCCCTGGCGCACTTAAAATTTGCGACAGTAAAAAAATATTTTTTGACTAATTTACTATAGAAAAGGCAATCCCTGGTATATTTAAAATTTGCGACAGTAGAAAATTATTTTTTGAATAATTTACTATAGAAAAGGCAAGACCTGGCGCACTTAAAATTTGCGACAGTAAAAAATTATTTTTTGAATAATTTACTATAGAAAGACAATCCCTGGGATATTTAAAATTTCCGACAGTAGAAAATTATTTTTTGAATAATTTACTATAGAAAAGGCAATCCCTGGCGTAATTAAAATTTGCGACAGTTGAAAATTATTTTTTGAATAATTTACTATAGAAAAGGCAATCCCTGGGATATTTAAAATTTGCGACAGTAGAAAATTATTTTTTGAATAATTTACTATAGAAAAGGCAATCCCTGGCGTAATTAAAATTTGCGACAGTTGAAAATTATTTTTTGAATAATTTACTATAGAAAAGGCAATCCCTGGCGCACAAAAAAATTTGCGACAGCATAAAATTATTTTTTGAAAAATTTACTATAGAAGAGGCAATCCCTGGCGTATTTAAAATTTGCGACAGTATAAAATTAATTTGTGAAAAATTTACTGTAGAAAAGGCAATCCCTGGCGCAATTAAAATTTGCGACAGTAAAAAATTATTTTTTTGCAAAATTTACTATAGAAAAGGCAATCCATGGCGTATTTTTTGACTTATTTACAATCCCTGGGATATTTAAAATTTGCGACAGTAGAAAATTATTTTTTGAATAATTTACTATAGAAAAGGCAATCCCTGGCGTAATTAAAATTTGCGACAGTTGAAAATTATTTTTTGAATAATTTACTATAGAAAAGGCAATCCCTGGCGCACAAAAAAATTTGCGACAGTAAAAAATTATTTTTTGAATAATTTACTATAGAAAAGGCAATCCCTGGCGTATTTAAAATTTGCGACAGTAAAAAATTATTTTTTGAATAATTTACTATAGAAAAGGCAATCCCTGGCGCAGTTAAAATTTGCGACAGTAGAAAATTATTTTTTGAATACTTTACTATAGAAAAGGCAATCCCTGGCGCAGTTAAAATTTGCGACAGTAAAAAATTATTTTTTGAATAATTTACTATAGAAAAGGCAATCCCTGACGTAATTAAAATTTGCGACAGCATAAAATTATTTTTTGAAAAATTTACTATAGAAAAGGTAATCCCTGGCGTAATTAAAATTTGCGACAGTATAAAATTATTTTTTGAATAATTTACTATAGAAAAGGCAATCCCTGGCGCAATTAAAATTTGCTACAGTAGAAAATTATTTTTTGAATAATTTACTATAGAAAAGGCAATCCCTGCCGCAATTAAAATTTGCGACAGTATAAAATTATTTTTTGAATAATTTACTATAGAAAAGGCAATCCCTGGCGGAATTAAAATTTGCGACAGTATAAAATAATTTTTTGAATAATTTACTATAGAAAAGGCAATCCCTGGCGCACTTAAAATTTGCGACAGTAAAAAATTATTTTTTGAATAATTTACTATAGAAAAGGCAATCCCTGGCGTAATTAAAATTTGCGACAGTAGAAAATTATTTTTTGAATAATTCACTATAGAAAAGGCAATCCCTGGCGCACTTAAAATTTGCGACAGTAAAAAAATATTTTTTGACTAATTTACTATAGAAAAGGCAATCCCTGGTATATTTAAAATTTGCGACAGTAGAAAATTATTTTTTGAATAATTTACTATAGAAATGGCAAGACCTGGCGCACTTAAAATTTGCGACAGTAAAAAATTATTTTTTGAATAATTTACTATAGAAAAGGCAATCCCTGGGATATTTAAAATTTGCGACAGTAGAAAATTATTTTTTGAATAATTTACTATAGAAAAGGCAATCCCTGGCGTAATTAAAATTTGCGACAGTTGAAAATTATTTTTTGAATAATTTACTATAGAAAACGCAATCCCTGGGATATTTAAAATTTGCGACAGTAGAAAATTGTTTTTTGAATAATTTACTATAGAAAAGGCAATCCCTGGCGTAATTAAAATTTGCGACAGTTGAAAATTATTTTTTGAATAATTTACTATAGAAAAGACAATCCCTGGCGCACAAAAAAATTTGCGACAGTAAAAAATTATTTTTTGAATAATTTACTATAGAAAAGGCAATCCCTGGCGTATTTAAAATTTGCGACAGTAAAAAATTATTTTTTGAATAATTTACTATAGAAAAGGCAATCCCTGGCGCAGTTAAAATTTGCGACAGTAGAAAATTATTTTTTGAATACTTTACTATAGAAAAGGCAATCCCTGGCGCAATTAAAATTTGCGACAGTAAAAAATTATTTTTTGAATAATTTACTATAGAAAAGGCAATCCCTGACGTAATTAAAATTTGCGACAGCATAAAATTATTTTTTGAAAAATTTACTATAGAAAAGGTAATCCCTGGCGTAATTAAAATTTGCGACAGTATAAAATTATTTTTTGAATAATTTACTATAGAAAAGGCAATCCCTGGCGCACTTAAAATTTTCGACATTAAAAAATTATTTTTTGAATAATTTACTATAGAAAAGGCAATCCCTGGCGTAATTAAAATTTGCGACAGTAGAAAATTATTTTTTGAATAATTTACTATAGAAAAGGCAATCCCTGGCGTATTTAAAATTTGCGACAGTAAAAAATTAATTTGTGAAAAATTTACCTGGCGAAATTGAAATTTGCGAGAGTAAAAAATTATTTTTTGAATAATTTACTATAGAAAAGGCAATCCCTGGCGCACTTAAAATTTGCGACAGTAAAAAATTATTTTTTGAATAATTTACTATAGAAAAGGCAATCCCTGGCGTAATTAAAATTTGCGACAGTAGAAAATTATTTTTTGAATAATTTACTATAGAAAAGGCAATCCCTGGCGCAATTAAAATTTGCGACAGTATAAAATTATTTTTTTGAAAAATTTACTATAGAAAAGGCAATCCCTGGCGTAATTAAAATTTGCGACAGTATAAAATTATTTTTTGAATAATTTACTATAGAAAAGGCAATCCCTGGCTCACTTAAAATTTGCGACAGTATAAAATTATTTTTTGAATAATTTACTATAGAAAAGGCAATCCCTGGCGCACTTAAAATTTGCGACAGTAAAAAAATATTTTTTGACTAATTTACTATAGAAAAGGCAATCCCTGGGATATTTAAAATTTGCGACAGTAGAAAATTATTTTTTGAATAATTTACTATAGAAAAGGCAATCCCTGGCGCACTTAAAATTTGCGACAGTAAAAAATGACTTTTTGAATAATTTACTATAGAAAAGGCAATCCCTGGGATATTTAAAATTTTCGACAGTAGAAAATTATTTTTTGAATAATTTACTATAGAAAAGGCAATCCCTGGCGTAATTAAAATTTGCGACAGTTGAAAATTATTTTTTGAATAATTTACTATAGAAAAGGCAATCCCTGGGATATTTAAAATTTGCGACAGTAGAAAATTATTTTTTGAATAATTTACTATAGAAAAGGCAATCCCTGGTGTAATTAAAATTTGCGACAGTTGAAAATTATTTGTTGAATAATTTACTATAGAAAAGGCAATCCCTGGCGTAATTAAAATATGCGACAGTAGAAAATTATTTTTTGAATAATTTACTATAGAAAAGGCAATCCCTGGCGTAACTAAAATTTTCGACAGTAAAAAATTAATATTTTGAAAAATTTACTGTAGAAAAGGCAATCCCTGGGGCAATTAAAATTTGCGACAGTAGAAAATTATTTTTTTAATAATTTACTATAGAAAAGGCAATCTCTGGCGCAATTAAAATTTGCGACAGTAGAAAATTATTTTTTGAATAATTTACTATAGAAAAGGCAATCCCTGGCGCAATTAAAATTTGCGACTGTAAAAAATTATTTTTTGAAAAATTTACTATAGAAAAGGTAATCCCTGGCGCAATTACAATTTGCGACAGTAAAAAATTATTTTTTGAAAAATTTACTGTAGAAAGGCAATCCCTGGCGCAATTAAAATTTGCGACAGTAGAAAATTATTTTTTGAGAAGTTTACTATAGAAAAGGCAATCCCTGGCGCAATTAAAACTTGCGATAGTAAAAAATTATTTTTTGAATAATTTACTATAGAAAAGGCAATCCCCGGCGGATTTGAAATTTGCGACAGTAAAAAATTATTTTTTGAATAATTTACTATAGAAAAGGCAATCCCTGGCGTAATTAAAATTTGCGACAGTAGAAAATTATTTTTTGAATAATTTACTATAGAAAAGGCAATCCCTGGCGCAATTAAAAATTGCGACAGTAAAAAATTATTTTTTGCAAAATTTACTGTAGAAAAGGCAATCCCTGGCGCAATTAAAATTTGCTACAATAGAAAATTATTTTTTGAATAATTTACTATAGAAAAGGCAATCCCTGGCGTATTTAAAATTTGCGACAGTAAAAAAATAATTTGTGAAAAATTTACCTGGCGAAATTGAAATTTGCGAGAGTAAAAAATTATTTTTTGAATAATTTACTATAGAAAAGGCAATCCCTGGCGCACTTAAAATTTGCGACAGTAAAAAATTATTTTTTGAATAATTTACTATAGAAAAGGCAATCCCTGGCGTAATTAAAATTTGCGACAGTAGAAAATTATTTTTTGAATAATTTACTATAGAAAAGGCAATCCTTGGCGTATTTAAAATTTGCGACAGTAAAAAATTAATTTGTGAAAAATTTACCTGGCGGAATTGAAATTTGCGAGAGTAAAAAATTATTTTTTGAATAATTTACTATAGAAAAGGCAATCCCTGGCGCACTTAAAATTTGATACAGTAAAAAATTCTTTTTTGAATAATTTACTATAGAAAAGGCAATCCCTGGCGTAATTAAAATTTGCGACAGTAGAAAATTATTTTTTAAATAATTTACTATAGAAAAGGCAATCCCTGGCGCAATTAAAATTTGCGACAGTAAAAAATTATTTTTTGCAAAATTTACTGTAGAAAAGGCAATCCCTGGCGCAATTAAAATTTGCGACAGTAGAAAATTATTTTTTGAATAATTTACTATAGAAAAGGCAATCCTTGCCGTATTTAAAACTTGCGACAGTAAAAAATTAATTTGTGAAAGATTTACCTGGCGAAATTGAAATTTGCGACAGTATAAAATTATTTTTTGAATAATTTACTATAGAAAAGGCAATCCCTGGCGTAATTAAAATTTGCGACAGTATAAAATTATTTTTTGAATAATTTACTATAGAAAAGGCAATCCCTGGCGCACTTAAAATTTGCGACAGTAAAAAATTATTTTTTGAATAATTTACTATAGAAAAGGCAATCCCTGGCGTAATTAAAATTTGCGACAGTATAAAATTATTTTTGAATAATTTACTATAGAAAAGGCAATCCCTGGCACACTTAAAATTTGCGACAGTAAAAAATTATTTTTTGAATAATTTACTATAGAAAAGGCAATCCCTGGCGCAATTACAATTTGCGACAGTAAAAAATTATTTTTAGAAAAATTTACTGTAGAAGTGTAATCCCTGGCGCAATTAAAATTTGCGACAGTTGAAAATTATTTTTTGAAAAGTTTACTATAGAAAAGGCAATCCCTGGCGCAATTAAAATTTGCGACAGTAAAAAATTATTTTTTGCAAAATTTACTGTAGAAAAGGCAATCCCTGGCGCAATTAAAACTTGTGATAGTAAAAAATTATTTTTTGAATAATTTACTATAGAAAAGGCAATCCCTGGCGGATTTGAAATTTGCGACAGTAAAAAATTATTTTTTGAATAATTTACTATAGAAAAGGCAATCCCTGTCGTAATTACAATTTGCGACAGTAGAAAATTATTTTTTGAATAATTTACTATAGAAAAGGAAATCCCTGGCGTATTTAAAATTTGCGACAGTAAAAAATTAATTTGTGAAAAATTTACCTGGCGAAATTGAAATCTGCGAGAGTAAAAAATTATTTTTTGAATAATTTACTATAGAAAAGGCAATCTCTGGCGCACTTAAAATTTGCGACAGTAAAAAATTATTGTTTGAATAATTTACTATAGAAAACGCAATCCCTGGCATAATTAAAATTTGCGACAGTAGAAAATTATTTTTTGAATAATTTACTATAGAAAAGGCAATCCCTGGCGCAATTAAAATTTGCGACAGTAGAAAATTATATTTTGAAAAGTTTACTATAGAAAAGGCAATCCCTGGCGCAATTAAAACTTGCGACAGTAAAAAATTATTTTTTGCAAAATTTACTGTAGAAAAGGCAATCCTTGGCGCAATTAAAACTTGCGATAGTAAAAAATTATTTTTTGAATAATTTACTATAGAAAAGGCAATCCCTGGCGCACTTAAAATTTGCGACAGTAAAAAATTATTTTTTGAATAATTTACTATCGAAAAGGCAATCCCTGTCGTAATTACAATTTGCGACAGTAGAAAATTATTTTTTGAATAATTTACTATAGAAAAGGCAATCCCTGGCATATTTAAAATTTGCGACAGTAAAAAATTAATTTGTGAAAAATTTACCTGGCGAAATTGAAATTTGCGAGAGTAAAAAATTATTTTTTGAATAATTTACTATAGAAAAGGCAATCCCTGGCGCACTTAAAATTTGCGACAGTAAATAATTATTTTTTGAATAATTTACTATAGAAAAGGCAATCCCTGGCGGAATTAAAATTTGCGACAGTATAAAATTATTTTTTGAATAATTTACTATAGAAAAGCCAATCCCTGGCGCAATTAAAATTTGCGACAGTAGAAAACTATTTTTTGAAAAGTTTACTATAGAAAAGGCAATCCCTGGCGCAATTAAAATTTGCGACAGTAAAAAATTATTTTTTGCAAAATTTACTGTAGAAAAGGCAATCCCTGGCGCAATTAAAACTTGCGATAGTAAAAAATTATTTTTTGAATTATTTACTATAGAAAAGACAATCCCTGGCGGATTTGAAATTTGCGACAGTAAAAAATTATTTTTTGAATAATTTACTATAGAAAAGGCAATCTCTGGCGTAATTAAAATTTGCGACAGTAAAAAATTAATTTGTGAAAAATTTACCTGGGGGAAATTGAAATTTGCGAGAGTAAAAAATTATTTTTTGAATAATTTACTATAGAAAAGGCAATCTCTGGCGCACTTAAAATTTGCGACAGTAGAAAATTATTTTTTGAAAAGTTTACTATAGAAAAGGCAATCCCTGGCGCACTTAAAAATTGCGACAGTAAAAAATTATTTTTTGAATAATTTACTATAGAAAAGGCAATCCCTGGCGTAATTAAAATTTGCGACAGTAGAAAATTATTTTTTGAATAATTTACTATAGAAAAGGCAATCCCTGGCGTATTTAAAATTTGCGACAGTAAAAAATTAATTTGTGAAAAATTTACCTGGCGAAATTGAAATTTGCGAGAGTAAAAAATTATTTTTTGAATAATTTACTATAGAAAAGGCAATCCCTGGCGCACTTAAAATTTGCGACAGTAAAAAATTATTTTTTGAATAATTTACTATAGAAAAGGCAATCCGTGGCATAATTAAAATTTGCGACAGTAGAAAATTATTTTTTTAAATAATTTACTATAGAAAAGGCAATCCCTGGCGAAATTAAAATTTGCGGCAGTAAAAAATTATTTTTTGCAAAATTTACTGTAGAAAAGGCAATCCCTGGCGCAATTAAAATTTGCGACAGTAAAAAATTAATTTGTGAAAAATTTACCTGGCGAAATTGAAATTTGCGAGAGTAAAAAATTATTTTTTGAATAATTTACTATAGAAAAGGCAATCCCTGGCGCACTTAAAATTTGCGACAGTAAAAAATTATTTTTTGAATAATTTACTATAGAAAAGGCAATCCGTGGCGTAATTAAAATTTGCGACAGTAGAAAATTATTTTTTGAATAATTTACTATAGAAAAGGCAATCCCTGGCGCAATTAAAATTTGCGACAGTAAAAAATTATTTTTTGCAAAATTTACTGTAGAAAAGGCAATCCCTGGCGCAATTAAAATTTGCGACAGTATAAAATTATTTTTTGAATAATTTACTATAGAAAAGGCAATCCCTGGCGTAATTAAAATTTGCGACAGTAAAAAATTATTTTTTGAATAATTTACTATAGAAAAGGCAATCCCAGGCGCACTTAAAATTTGCGACATTAAAAATTATTTTTTGAATAATTTACTATAGAAAAGGCAATCCCTGGGATATTTAAAATTTGCGAGAGTAAAAAATTATTTTTTGAATAATTTACTATAGAAAAGGCAATCCCTGGCGCACTTAAAATTTGCGACAGTAAAAAATTATTTTTTGAATAATTTTACTATAGAAAAGGCAATCCCTGGCGTAATTAAAATTTGCGACAGTAGAAATTTATTTTTTGAATAATTTACTATAGAAAAGGCAATCCCTGGCGCAATTAAAATTTGCGACAGTAAAAAAATTATTTTTTGAATAATTTACTATAGAAAAGGCAATCCCTGGGTTATTTAAAATTTGCGACAGTAGAAAATTATTTTTTGAATAATTTACTATAGAAAAGGCAATCCCTGGCGTAATTAAAATTTGCGACAGTTTGAAAATTATTTTTTGAATAATTTACTATAGAAAAGGCAATCCCTGGGATATTTAAAATTTGCGACAGTAGAAAATTATTTTTTGAATAATTTACTATAGAAAAGGCAATCCCTGGTGTAATTAAAATTTGCGACAGTTGAAAATTATTTTTTGAATAATTTACTATAGAAAAGGCAATCCCTGGCGTAATTAAAATTTGCGACAGTAGAAAATTATTTTTTGAATAATTTACTATAGAAAAGGCAATCCCTGGCATAACTAAAATTTTCGACAGTAAAAACTTAATATTTTGAAAAATTTACTGTAGAAAAGGCAATCCCTGGCGCAATTAAAATTTGCGACAGTAGAAAATTATTTTTTTAATAATTTACTATAGAAAAGGCAATCTCTGGCGCAATTAAAATTTGCGACAGTAGAAAATTATTTTTTGAATAATTTACTATAGAAAAGGCAATCCCTGGCGCAATTAAAATTTGCGACTGTAAAAAATTATTTTTTGAAAAATTTACTATAGAAAAGGTAATCCCTGGCGCAATTACAATTTGCGACAGTAAAAAATTATTTTTTGAAAAATTTACTGTAGAAGGGCAATCCCTGGCGCAATTAAAATTTGCGACAGTAGAAAATTATTTTTTGAAAAGTTTACTATAGAAAAGGCAATCCCTGGCGCAATTAAAACTTGCGATAGTAAAAAATTATTTTTTGAATAATTTACTATAGAAAAGGTAATCCCCGGCGGATTTGAAATTTGCGACAGTAAAAAATAATTTTTTGAATAATTTACTACAGAAAAGGCAATCCCTGGCGTAATTAAAATTTGCGACAGTAGAAAATTATTTTTTGAATAATTTACTATAGAAAAGGCAATCCCTGGCGCAATTAAAAATTGCGACAGTAAAAAATTATTTTTTGCAAAATTTACTGTAGAAAAGGCAATCCCTGGCGCAATTAAAATTTGCTACAGTAGAAAATTATTTTTTGAACAATTTACTATAGAAAAGGCAATCCCTGGCGTATTTAAAATTTGCGACAGTAAAAAAAATAATTTGTGAAAAATTTACCTGGCGAAATTGAAATTTGCGAGAGTAAAAAATTATTTTTTGAATAATTTACTATAGAAAAGGCAATCCCTGGCGCACTTAAAATTTGCGACAGTAAAAAATTATTTTTTGAATAATTTACTATAGAAAAGGCAATCCCTGGCGTAATTAAAATTTGCGACAGTAGAAAATTATTTTTTGAATAATTTACTATAGAAAAGGCAATCCCTGGCGTATTTAAAATTTGCGACAGTAAAAAATTAATTTGTGAAAAATTTACCTGGCGAAATTGAAATTTGCGAGAGTAAAAAATAATTTTTTGAATAATTTACTATAGAAAAGGCAATCCCTGGCGCACTTAAAATTTGCGACAGTAAAAAATTCTTTTTTGAATAATTTACTATAGAAAAGGCAATCCCAGGCGCACTTAAAATTTGCGACATTAAAAAATTATTTTTTTGAATAATTTACTATAGAAAAGGCAATCCCTGGGATATTTAAAATTTGCGAGAGTAAAAAATTATTTTTTGAATAATTTACTATAGAAAAGGCAATCCGTGGCGTAATTAAAATTTGCGACAGTAGAAAATTATTTTTTGAATAATTTACTATAGAAAAGGCAATCCCTGGCGCAATTAAAATTTGCGACAGTAAAAAATTATTTTTTGCAAAATTTACTGTAGAAAAGGCAATCCCTGGCGCAATTAAAATTTGCGACAGTATAAAATTATTTTTTGAATAATTTACTATAGAAAAGGCAATCCCTGGCGTAATTAAAATTTGCGACAGTAAAAAATTATTTTTTGAATAATTTACTATAGAAAAGGCAATCCCAGGCGCACTTAAAATTTGCGACATTAAAAAATTATTTTTTGAATAATTTACTATAGAAAAGGCAATCCCTGGGATATTAAAAATTTGCGAGAGTAAAAAATTATTTTTTGAATAATTTACTATAGAAAAGGCAATCCCTGGCGCACTTAAAATTTGCGACAGTAAAAAATTATTTTTTGAATAATTTACTATAGAAAAGGCAATCCCTGGCGTAATTAAAATTTGCGACAGTAGAAATTTATTTTTTGAATAATTTACTATAGAAAAGGCAATCCCTGGCGCAATTAAAATTTGCGACAGTAAAAAATTATTTTTTGAATAATTTACTATAGAAAAGGCAATCCCTGGGTTATTTAAAATTTGCGACAGTAGAAAATTATTTTTTGAATAATTTACTATAGAAAAGGCAATCCCTGGCGTAATTAAAATTTGCGACAGTTGAAAATTATTTTTTGAATAATTTACTATAGAAAAGGCAATCCCTGGGATATTTAAAATTTGCGACAGTAGAAAATTATTTTTTGAATAATTTACTATAGAAAAGGCAATCCCTGGTGTAATTAAAATTTGCGACAGTTGAAAATTATTTTTTGAATAATTTACTATAGAAAAGGCAATCCCTGGCGTAATTAAAATTTGCGACAGTAGAAAATTATTTTTTGAATAATTTACTATAGAAAAGGCAATCCCTGGCATAACTAAAATTTTCGACAGTAAAAACTTAATATTTTGAAAAATTTACTGTAGAAAAGGCAATCCCTGGCGCAATTAAAATTTGCGACAGTAGAAAATTATTTTTTTAATAATTTACTATAGAAAAGGCAATCTCTGGCGCAATTAAAATTTGCGACAGTAGAAAATTATTTTTTGAATAATTTACTATAGAAAAGGCAATCCCTGGCGCAATTAAAATTTGCGACTGTAAAAAAATTATTTTTTGAAAAATTTACTATAGAAAAGGTAATCCCTGGCGCAATTACAATTTGCGACAGTAAAAAATTATTTTTTGAAAAATTTACTGTAGAAGGGCAATCCCTGGCGCAATTAAAATTTGCGACAGTAGAAAATTATTTTTTGAAAAGTTTACTATAGAAAAGGCAATCCCTGGCGCAATTAAAACTTGCGATAGTAAAAAATTATTTTTGAATAATTTACTATAGAAAAGGTAATCCCCGGCGGATTTGAAATTTGCGACAGTAAAAAAATAATTTTTTGAATAATTTACTACAGAAAAGGCAATCCCTGGCGTAATTAAAATTTGCGACAGTAGAAAATTATTTTTTGAATAATTTACTATAGAAAAGGCAATCCCTGGCGCAATTAAAAATTGCGACAGTAAAAAATTATTTTTTGAATAATTTACTATAGAAAAGGCAATCCCTGGCGTAATTAAAATTTTCGACAGTAAAAAATTAATATTTTGAAAAATTTACTGTAGAAAAGGCAATCCCTGGCGCAATTAAAATTTGCGACAGTAGAAAATTATTTTTTTAATAATTTACTATAGAAAAGGCAATCCCTGGCGCAATTAAAATTTGCGACAGTAGAAAATTATTTTTTGAATAATTTACTATAGAAAAGGCAATCCCTGGCGCAATTAAAATTTGCGACAGTAAAAAATAATTTTTTGAAAAATTTACTATAGAAAAGGTAATCCCTGGCGCAATTACAATTTGCGACAGTAAAAAATTATTTTTTGAAAAATTTACTGTAGAAAGGCAATCCCTGGCTCAATTAAAATTTGCGACAGTAGAAAATTATTTTTTGAAAAGTTTACTATAGAAAAGGCAATCCCTGGCGTAATTAAAATTTGCGACAGTACAAAATTATTTTTTGAATAATTTACTATAGAAAAGGTAATCCCCGGCGGATTTGAAATTTGCGACAGTAAAAAATTATTTTTTGAATAATTTACTATAGAAAAGGCAATCCCTGGCGTAATTAAAATTTGCGACAGTAGAAAATTATTTTTTGAATAATTTACTATAGAAAAGGCAACCCCTGGCGCAATTAAAATTTGCGACAGTAAAAAATTATTTTTTGCAAAATTTACTGTAGAAAAGGCAATCCCTGGCGCAATTAAAATTTGCGAAAGTAGAAAATTATTTTTTGAATAATTTACTATAGAAAAGGCAATACCTGGCGTATTTAAAATTTGCGACAGTAAAAAATTAATTTGTGAAAAATTTACCTGGCGAAATTGAAATTTGCGAGAGTAAAAAAATTATTTTTTGAATAATTTACTATAGAAAAAAAAATCCCTGGCGCACTTAAAATTTGCGACAGTAAAAAATTATTTTTTGAATAATTTACTATAGAAAAGGCAATCCCTGGCGTAATTAAAATTTGCGACAGTAGAAAATTATTTTTTGAATAATTTACTATAGAAAAGGCAATCCCTGGCGTATTTAAAATTTGCGACAGTAAAAAATTAATTTGTGAAAAAATTACCTGGCGAAATTGAAATTTGCGAGAGTAAAAAATTATTTTTTGAATAATTTACTATAGAAAAGGCAATCCCTAGCGCACTTAAAATTTGCGACAGTAAAAAATTATTTTTTGAATAATTTACTATAGAAAAGGCAATCCCTGGCGTAATTAAAATTTGCGACAGTAGAAAATTATTTTTTGAATAATTTACTATAGAAAAGGCAATCCCTGGCGCAATTAAAATTTTCGACAGTAAAAAATTATTTTTTGCAAAATTTACTGTAGAAAAGGCAATCCCTGGCGCAATTAAAATTTGCGACAGTAGAAAATTATTTTTTGAATAATTTACTATAGAAAAGGCAATCCTTGGCGTATTTAAAATTTGCGACAGTAAAAAATTAATTTGTGAAAAATTTACCTGGCGAAATTGAAATTTGCGAGAGTAAAAAATTATTTTTTGAATAATTTACTATAGAAAAGGCAATCCCTGGCGTAATTACAATTTGCGACAATAAAAAATTATTTTTTGAAAAATTTACTGTAGAAAGGTAATCCCTGGCGCAATTAAAATTTGCGACAGTAGAAAATTATTTTTTGAAAAGTTTACTATAGAAAAGGCAATCCCTGGCGCAATTAAAATTTCCGACAGTAAAAAATTATTTTTTGCAAAATTTACTGTAGAAAATGCAATCCCTGGCGCAATTAAAACTTGCGATAGTAAAAAATTATTTTTTGAATAATTTACTATAGAAAAGGCAATCCCTGGCGGATTTGAAATTTGCGACAGTAAAAAATTATTTTTTGAATAATTTACTATAGAAAAGGCAATCCCTGTCGTAATTACAATTTGCGACATTAGAAAATTATTTTTTGAATAATTTACTATAGAAAAGGCAATCCCTGGCGTATTTAAAATTTGCGACAGTAAAAAATTAATTTGTGAAAAATTTACCTGGCGAAATTGAAATTTGCGAGAATAAAAAATTATTTTTTGAATAATTTACTATAGAAAAGGCAATCCCTGGCGCACTTAAAATTTGCGACAGTAAAAAATTATTTTTTGAATAATTTACTATAGAAAAGGCAATCCCTGGCGTAATTAAAATTTGCGACAGTAGAAAATTATTTTTTGAATAATTTACTATAGAAAAGGCAATCCCTGGCGCAATTAAAATTTGCGACAGTAGAAAATTATTTTTTGAAAAGTTTACTATAGAAAAGGCAATCCCTGCCGCAATTAAAATTTGCGACAGTAAAAAATTATTTTTTGCAAAATTTACTGTAGAAAAGGCAATCCCTGGCGCAATTAAAACTTGCGATAGTAAAAAATTATTTTTTGAATAATTTACTATAGAAAAGGCAATCCCTGGCGCACTTAAAGTTTGCGACAGTAAAAAATTATTTTTTGAATAATTTACTATAGAAAAGGCAATCCCTGTCGTAATTACAATTTGCGACAGTTTGAATAATTTACTATAGAAAAGGCAATCCCTGACGTATTTAAAATTTGCGACAGTAAAAAATTAATTTGTGAAAAATTTACCTGGCAAAATTGAAATTTGCGAGAGTAAAAAATTATTTTTTGAATAATTTACTATAGAAAAGGCAATCCCTGGCGCACTTAAAATTTGCGACAGTAAAAAATTATTTTTTGAATAATTTACTATAGAAAAGGCAATCCCTGGCGCAATAAAAATTTGCGACAGTATAAAATTATTTTTTGAATAATTTACTATAGAAAAGGCAATCCCTGGCGCAATTAAAATTTGCGACAGTAGAAAATTATTTTTTGAAAAGTTTACTATAGAAAAGGCAATCCCTGGCGCAATTAAAATTTGCGACAGTAAAAAATTATTTTTTGCAAAATTTACTGTAGAAAAGGCAATCCCTGGCGCAATTAAAACTTGCGATAGTAAAAAATTATTTTTTGAATAATTTACTATAGAAAAGGCAATCCCTGGCGGATTTGAAATTTGCAACAGTAAAAAATAATTTTTTGAATAATTTACTATAGAAAAGGCAATCTCTGGCGTAATTAAAATTTGCGACAGTAGAAAATTATTTTTTGAATAATTTACTATAGAAAAGACAATCCCTGGCGTATTTAAAATTTGCGACAGTAAAAAATTAATTTTGTGAAAAATTTACCTGGCGAAATTGAAATTTGCGAGAGTAAAAAATTATTTTTTGAATAATTTACTATAGAAAAGGCAATCCCTGGCGCACTTAAAATTTGCGACAGCAAAAATTATTTTTTGAATAATTTACTATAGAAAAGGCAATCCCTGGCGTAATTAAAATTTGCGACAGTAGAAAATTATTTTTTGAATAATTTACTATAGAAAAGGCAATCCCTGGCGTATTTAAAATTTGCGACAGTAAAAAACTAATTTGTGAAAAATTTACCTGGCGAAATTGAAATTTGCGAGAGTAAAAAATTATTTTTTGAATAATTTACTATAGAAAATGCAATCCCTGGCGCACTTAAAATTTGCGACAGTAAAAAATTATTTTTTGAATAATTTACTATAGAAAAGGCAATCCCTGGCGTAATTAAAATTTGCGACAGTAGAAAATTATTTTTTGAATAATTTACTATAGAAAAGGCAATCCCTGGCGCAATTAAAATTTGCGACAGTAAAAAATTATTTTTTGCAAAATTTACTATAGAAAAGGCAATCCCTGGCGCAATTAAAATTTGCGACAGTAGAAAATTATTTTTTGAATAATTTACTATAGAAAAGGCAATCCCTGGCGCAATTAAAATTTGCGACAGTAAAAAATTATTTTTTGAATAATTTACTATAGAAAAGGCAATCCCTGGCGTAATTAAAATTTGCGACAGTATAAAATTATTTTTTGAATAATTTACTATAGAAAAGGCAATCCCTGGCGTAATTAAAATTTGCGACAGTAGAAAATTATTTTTTGAATATTTTACTATAGAAAAGGCAATCCCTGGCGCAATTAGAATTTGCGACAGTATAAAATTATTTTTTGAATAATTTACTATAAACAAGGCAATCCCTGGCGTAATTAAAATTTGCGACAGTTGAAAATTATTTTTTGAATCATTTACTATAGAAACGGTAATCCCTGGCGGATTTGAAATTTGCGACAGTAAAAAATTATTTTATGAATAATTTACTATAGAATAGGCAAACCCTCTCGTAATTACAATTTGCGACAGTAGAAAACTATTTTTTGAATATTTTACTATAGAAAAGGCAATCCCTGGCGCAATTAGAATTTGCGACAGTATAAAATTATTTTTTGAATAATTTACTATAAACAAGGCAATCCCTGGCGTAATTAAAATTTGCGGCAGTTGAAAATTATTTTTTGAATAATTTACTATAGAAAAGGCAATCCCTGTCGCAATTAAAATTTGCGACAGTATAAAATTATTTTTTGAATAATTTACTATAGAAAAGGCAATCCCTGGCGTAATTGAAATTTGCGACAGTATAAAATTATTTTTTGAATAATTTACTATAGAAAAGGCAATCCCTGGCGCACTTAAAATTTGTGACAGTAAAAAATTATTTTTTGAATCATTTACTATAGAAAAGGCAATCCCTGGCGGATTTGAAAGTTGCGACAGTAAAAAATTATTTTATGAATAATTTACTATAGAATAGGCAAACCCTCTCGTAATTACAATTTGCGACAGTAGAAAATTATTTTTTGAATAATTTACTATAGAAAAGGCCATCCCTGGCGTTTTTAAAACTTGCGACAGTAAAAAATTAATTTGTGAAAAATTTACCTGGCGAAATTGAAAATTGCGAGAGTAAAAAATTATTTTTTGAATAATTTACTATAGAAAAGGCAATCCCTGGCGCACTTAAAATTTGCGACAGTAAAAAATTATTTTTTGAATCATTTACTATAGAAAAGGCAATCCCTGGCGTAATTAAAATTTGCGACAGTAGAAAATTATTTTTTGAATAATTTACTATAGAAAAGGCAATCCCTGGCGCAATTAAAATTTGCGACAGTAGAAAATTATCTTTTGAATAATTTACTATAGAAAAGGCAATCCCTGGCGTAATTAAAATTTGCGACAGTATAAAATTATTTTTTGAATAATTTACTATAGAAGAGGCAATCCCTGGCGCACTTAAAATTTGCGATAGTAAAAATTATTTTTTGAATAATTTACTATAGAAAAGGCAATCCCTGGCGTAATTAAAATTTGCGACAGTAGAAAATTATTTTTTGAATAATTTACTATAGAAAAGGCAATCCCTGGCGCACTTAAAATTTGCGACAGTAAAAAATTATTTTTTGAATAATTTACTATAGAAAAGGCAATCCGTGGTATATTTAAAATTTGCGACAGTAGAAAATTATTTTTTGAATAATTTACTATAGAAAAGGCAATCCCTGGCGCACTTAAAATTTGCGACAGTAAAAAATTATTTTTTGAATAATTTACTATAGAAAAGGCAATCCCTGGGATATTTAAAATTTGCGACAGTAGAAAATTATTTTTTGAATAATTTACTATAGAAAAGGCAATCCCTGGCGTAATTAAAATTTGCGACAGTTGAAAATTATTTTTTGAATAATTTACTATAGAAAAGGCAATCCCTGGGATATTTAAAATTTGCGACAGTAGAAAATTATTTTTTGAATAATTTACTATAGAAAAGGCAATCCCTGGCGTAATTAAAATTTGCGACAGTTGAAAATTATTTTTTGAATAATTTACTATAGAAAAGGCAATCCCTGGCGCACTTAAAATTTGCGACAGTAAAAAATTATTTTTTGAATAATTTACTATAGAAAAGGCAATCCCTGGCGTATTTAAAATTTGCGACAGTAAAAAATTATTTTTTGAATAATTTACTATAGAAAAGGCAATCCCTAGCGTAATTAAAATTTGCGACAGTAGAAAATTATTTTTTGAATAATTTACTATAGAAAAGGCAATCCTTGGCGTAATTAAAATTTTCGACAGTAAAAAATTAATATTTTGAAAAATTTACTGTAGAAAAGGCAATCCCTGGCGCAATTAAAATTTGCGACAGTAGAAAATTATTTTTTGAATAATTTACTATAGAAAAGGCAATACCTGGCGCAATTAAAATTTGCGAAAGTAGAAAATTATTTTTTGAATAATTTACTATAGAAAAGGCAATCCTTGGCGTAATTAAAATTTGCGACAGTATAAAATTATTTTTTGAATAATTTACTATAGAAAAGCAATCCCTGGCGCACTTAAAATTTGCGACAGTAAAAAATTATTTTTTGAATAATTTACTATAGAAAAGGCAATCCCTGGGATATTTAAAATTTGCGAGAGTAAAAAATTATTTTTTGAATAATTTACTATAGAAAAGGCAATCCCTGGCGCACTTAAAATTTGCGACAGTAATAAATTATTTTTTGAATAATTTACTATAGAAAAGGCAATCCCTGGCGTAATTAAAATTTGCGACAGTAAAAAATTATTTTTTGAATAATTTACTATAGAAAAGGCAATCCCTGGGATATTTAAAATTTGCGAGAGTTAAAAAATTATTTTTTGAATAATTTACTATAGAAAAGGCAATCCCTGGCACACTTAAAATTTGCGACAGTAAAAAATTATTTTTTGAATAATTTACAATAGAAAAGGCAATCCCTGGCGTAATTAAAATTTGCGACAGTAGGAAATTATTTTTTGAATAATTTACTATAGAAAAGGCAATCCCTGGCGCAATTAAAATTTGCGACAGTATAAAACTATTTTTTGAATAATTTACTATAGAAAAGGCAATCCCTGGTGTAATTAAAATTTGCGACAGTATTAAATTATTTTTTGAATAATTTACTATAGAAAAGGCAATCCTTGGCGCAATTAAAATTTGCGACAGTAGAAAATTGTTTTTTGAATAATTTACTATAGAAAAGGCAATCCCTGGCGCAATGAAAATTTGCGACAGTATAAAACTATTTTTTGAATAATTTACTATAGAAAAGGCAATCCCTGGTGTAATTAAAATTTGCGACAGTATTAAATTAATATTTTGAAAAATTTACTGTAGAAAAGGCAATCCCTGGCGCAATTAAAATTTGCGACAGTAGAAAATTATTTTTTGAATAATTTACTATAGAAAAGGCAATACCTGGCGCAATTAAAATTTGCGAAATTAGAAAATTATTTTTTGAATAATTTACTATAGAAAAGGCAATCCTTGGCGTAATTAAAATTTGCGACAGTATAAAATTATTTTTTGAATAATTTACTATAGAAAAGCAATCCCTGGCGCACTTAAAATTTGCGACAGTAAAAAATTAATTTGTGAAAAATTTACTACAGAAAAGGCAATCCCTGGCGCAGTTACAATTTGCGACAGTAAAAAATTATTTTTTGAAAAATTTACTGTAGAAAGGCAATCCCTGGCGCAATTAAAATTTGCGACAGTAGAAAATTATTTTTTGAAAAGTTTACTATAGAAAAGGCAATCCCTGGCGCAATTAAAATTTGCGACAGTAAAAAATTATTTTTTGCAAAATTTACTGTAGAAAAGGCAATCCCTGGCGCAATTAAAACTTGTGATAGTAAAAAATTATTTTTTGAATAATTTACTATAGAAAAGGCAATCCCTGGCGGATTTGAAATTTGCGACAGTAAAAAATTATTTTTTGAATAATTTACTATAGAAAAGGCAATCCCTGGCGTAATTAAAATTTGCGAAAGTAGAAAATTATTTTTTGAATAATTTACTATAGAAAAGGCAATCCCTGGCGTATTTAAAATTTGCGACAGTAAAAAATTAACTTGTGAAAAATTTACCTAGCGAAATTGAAATTTGCGAGAGTAAAAAATTATTTTTTGAATAATTTACTATAGCAAAGGCAATCCCTGGCGCACTTAAAATTTGCGACAGTAAAAAATTAATTTTGAATAATTTACTATAGAAAAGGCCATCCGTGGCGAAATTAAAATTTGCGACAGTAGAAAATTATTTTTTGAATAATTTACTATAGAAAAGGCAATCCCTGGCGTATTTAAAATTTGCGACAGTAAAAAATTAATTTGTGAAAAATTTACCTGGCGAAATTGAAATTTGCGAGAGTAAAAAATATTTTTTGAATAATTTACTATAGAAAAGGCAATCCCTGGCGCACTTAAAAATTGCGACAGTAAAAAATTAATTTTGAATAATTTACTATATAAAAGGCCATCCCTGGCGTAATTAAAATTTGCGACAGTAGAAAATTATTTTTTGAATAATTTACTATAGAAAAGGCAATCCCTGGCGTATTTAAAATTTGCGACAGTAAAAAATTAATTTGTGAAAAATTTACCTGGCGAAATTGAAATTTGCGAGAGTAAAAAATTATTTTTTGAATAATTTACTATAGAAAAGGCAATCCCTGGCGCACTTAAAATTTGCGACAGTAAAAAATTATTTTTTGAATAATTTACTATAGAAAAGGCAATCCCTGGCGTAATTAAAATTTGCGACAGTAGAAAATTATTTTTTGAATAATTTACTATAGAAGAGGCAATCCCTGGCGCACTTAAAATTTGCGATAGTAAAAATTATTTTTTGAATAATTTACTATAGAAAAGGCAATCCCTGGCGTAATTAAAATTTGCGACAGTAGAAAATTATTTTTTGAATAATTTACTATAGAAAAGGCAATCCCTGGCGCACTTAAAATTTGCGACAGTAAAAAATTATTTTTTGAATAATTTACTATAGAAAAGGCAATCCGTGGGATATTTAAAATTTGCGACAGTAGAAAATTATTTTTTGAATAATTTACTATAGAAAAGGCAATCCCTGGCGCACTTAAAATTTGCGACAGTAAAAAATTATTTTTTGAATAATTTACTATAGAAAAGGCAATCCCTGGGATATTTAAAATTTGCGACAGTAGAAAATTATTTTTTGAATAATTTACTATAGAAAAGGCAATCCCTGGCGTAATTAAAATTTGCGACAGTTGAAAATTATTTTTTGAATAATTTACTATAGAAAAGGCAATCCCTGGCGTATTTAAAATTTGCGACAGTAAAAAATTAATTTGTGAAAAATTTACCTGGCGAAATTGAAAATTGCGAGAGTAAAAAATTATTTTTTGAATAATTTACTATAGAAAAGGCAATCCCTGGCGCACTTAAAATTTGCGACAGTAAAAAATTATTTTTTGAATCATTTACTATAGAAAAGGCAATCCCTGGCGTAATTAAAATTTGCGACAGTAGAAAATTATTTTTTGAATAACTTACTATAGAAAAGGCAATCCCTGGCGCAATTAAAATTTGCGACAGTAGAAAATTATCTTTTGAATAATTTACTATAGAAAAGGCAATCCCTGGCGTAATTAAAATTTGCGACAGTATAAAATTATTTTTTGAATAATTTACTATAGAAGAGGCAATCCCTGGCGCACTTAAAATTTGCGATAGTAAAAATTATTTTTTGAATAATTTACTATAGAAAAGGCAATCCCTGGCGTAATTAAAATTTGCGACAGTAGAAAATTATTTTTTGAATAATTTACTATAGAAAAGGCAATCCCTGGCGCACTTAAAATTTGCGACAGTAAAAAATTATTTTTTGAATAATTTACTATAGAAAAGGCAATCCGTGGGATATTTAAAATTTGCGACAGTAGAAAATTATTTTTTGAATAATTTACTATAGAAAAGGCAATCCCTGGCGCACTTAAAATTTGCGACAGTAAAAAATTATTTTTTGAATAATTTACTATAGAAAAGGCAATCCCTGGGATATTTAAAATTTGCGACAGTAGAAAATTATTTTTTGATTAATTTACTATAGAAAAGGCAATCCCTGGCGTAATTAAAATTTGCGACAGTTGAAAATTATTTTTTGAATAATTTACTATAGAAAAGGCAATCCCTGGGATATTTAAAATTTGCGACAGTAGAAAATTATTTTTTGAATAATTTACTATAGAAAAGGCAATCCCTGGCGTAATTAAAATTTGCGACAGTTGAAAATTATTTTTTGAATAATTTACTATAGAAAAGGCAATCCCTGGCGCACTTAAAATTTTCGACAGTAAAAAATTATTTTTTGAATAATTTACTATAGAAAAGGCAATCCCTGGCGTATTTAAAATTTGCGACAGTAAAAAATTATTTTTTGAATAATTTACTATAGAAAAGGCAATCCCTAGCGTAATTAAAATTTGCGACAGTAGAAAATTATTTTTTGAATAATTTACTATAGAAAAGGCAATCCTTGGCGTAATTAAAATTTTCGACAGTAATAAATTATTTTTTGAATAATTTACTATAGAAAAGGCAATCCCTGGCGTAATTAAAATTTGCGACAGTAAAAAATTATTTTTTGAATAATTTACTATAGAAAAGGCAATCCCTGGGATATTTAAAATTTGCGAGAGTAAAAAATTATTTTTTGAATAATTTACTATAGAAAAGGCAATCCCTGGCACACTTAAAATTTGCGACAGTAAAAAATTATTTTTTGAATAATTTACAATAGAAAAGGCAATCCCTGGCGTAATTAAAATTTGCGACAGTAGGAAATTATTTTTTGAATAATTTACTATAGAAAAGGCAATCCCTGGCGCAATTAAAATTTGCGACAGTATAAAACTATTTTTTGAATAATTTACTATAGAAAAGGCAATCCCTGGTGTAATTAAAATTTGCGACAGTATTAAATTATTTTTTGAATAATTTACTATAGAAAAGGCAATCCTTGGCGCAATTAAAATTTGCGACAGTAGAAAATTATTTTTTGAATAATTTACTATAGAAAAGGCAATCCCTGGCGCAATTAAAATTTGCGACAGTATAAAGCTATTTTTTGAATAATTTACTATAGAAAAGGCAATCCCTGGTGTAATTAAAATTTGCGACAGTATTAAATTAATATTTTGAAAAATTTACTGTAGAAAAGGCAATCCCTGGCGCAATTAAAATTTGCGACAGTAGAAAATTATTTTTTGAATAATTTACTATAGAAAAGGCAATACCTGGCGCAATTAAAATTTGCGAAAGTAGAAAATTATTTTTTGAATAATTTACTATAGAAAAGGCAATCCTTGGCGTAATTAAAATTTGCGACAGTATAGAATTATTTTTTGAATAATTTACTATAGAAAAGCAATCCCTGGCGCACTTAAAATTTGCGACAGTAAAAAATTAATTTGTGAAAAATTTACTACAGAAAAGGCAATCCCTGGCGCAGTTACAATTTGCGACAGTAAAAAATTATTTTTTGAAAAATTTACTGTAGAAAGGCAATCCCTGGCGCAATTAAAATTTGCGACAGTAGAAAATTATTTTTTGAAAAGTTTACTATAGAAAAGGCAATCCCTGGCGCAATTAAAATTTGCGACAGTAAAAAATTATTTTTTGCAAAATTTACTGTAGAAAAGGCAATCCCTGGCGCAATTAAAACTTGTGATAGTAAAAAATTATTTTTTGAATAATTTACTATAGAAAAGGCAATCCCTGGCGGATTTGAAATTTGCGACAGTAAAAAATTATTTTTTGAATAATTTACTATAGAAAAGGCAATCCCTGGCGTAATTAAAATTTGCGAAAGTAGAAAATTATTTTTTGAATAATTTACTATAGAAAAGGCAATCCCTGGCGTATTTAAAATTTGCGACAGTAAAAAATTAACTTGTGAAAAATTTACCTAGCGAAATTGAAATTTGCGAGAGTAAAAAATTATTTTTTGAATAATTTACTATAGCAAAGGCAATCCCTGGCGCACTTAAAATTTGCGACAGTAAAAAATTAATTTTGAATAATTTACTATAGAAAAGGCCATCCGTGGCGAAATTAAAATTTGCAACAGTAGAAAATTATTTTTTGAATAATTTACTATAGAAAAGGCAATCCCTGGCGTATTTAAAATTTGCGACAGTAAAAAATTAATTTGTGAAAAATTTACCTGGCGAAATTGAAATTTGCGAGAGTAAAAATTATTTTTTGAATAATTTACTATAGAAAAGGCAATCCCTGGCGCACTTAAAATTTGCGACAGTAAAAAATTATTTTTTGAATAATTTACTATAGAAAAGGCAATCCGTGGCGTAATTAAAATTTGCGACAGTAGAAATTATTTTTTGAATAATTTACTATAGAAAAGGCAATCCCTGGCGCAATTAAAATTTGCGACAGTATAAAATTATTTTTTGAATAATTTACTATAGAAAAGGCAAACCCTGGCGTAATTAAAATTTTCGACAGTATAAAATTATTTTTTGAATAATTTACTATAGAAAAGGAAATCCCTGGCGTATTTAAAATTTGCGACAGTAAAAAATTATTTTTTGGAAAATTTACTGTAGAAAAGGCAATCCCTGGCGCAATTAAGACTTGCGATAGTAATAAATTATTTTTTGAATAATTTACTATAGAAAAGGCAATCCCTGGCGGATTTGAAATTTGCGACAGTAAAAAATTATTTTTTGAATAATTTACTATAGAAAAGGCAATCCCTGGCGTAATTAAAATTTGCGAAAGTAGAAAATTATTTTTTGAATAATTTGCTATAGAAAAGGCAATCCCTGGCGTATTTAAAATTTGCGACAGTAAAAAATTAACTTGTGAAAAATTTACCTAGCGAAATTGAAATTTGCGAGAGTAAAAAATTATTTTTTGAATAATTTACTATAGAAAAGGCAATCCCTGGCGCACTTAAAATTTGCGACAGTAAAAAATTAATTTTGAATAATTTACTATATAAAAGGCCATCCCTGGCGTAATTAAAATTTGCGACAGTAGAAAATTATTTTTTGAATAATTTACTATAGAAAAGGCAATCCCTGGCGTATTTAAAATTTGCGACAGTAAAAAATTAATTTGTGAAAAATTTACCTGGCGAAATTGAAATTTGCGAGAGTAAAAAAATTATTTTTTGAATAATTTACTATAGAAAAGGCAATCCCTGGCGCACTTAAAATTTGCGACAGTAAAAAATTATTTTTTGAATAATTTACTATAGAAAAGGCAATCCCTGGCGTAATTAAAATTTGCGACAGTAGAAAATTATTTTTTGAATAATTTACTATAGAAAAGGCAATCCCTGGCGCACTTAAAATTTGTGACAGTAAAAAATTATTTTTTGAATAATTTACTATAGAAAAGGCAATCCGTGGGATATTTAAAATTTGCGACAGTAGAAAATTATTTTTTGAATAATTTACTATAGAAAAGGCAATCCCTGGCGCAGTTAAAATTTGCGACAGTAAAAAATTATTTTTTGAATAATTTACTATAGAAAAGGCAATCCCTGGGATATTAAAATTTGCGACAGTAGAAAATTATTTTTTGAATAATTTACTATAGAAAAGGCAATCCCTGGCGTAATTAAAATTTGCGACAGTTGAAAATTATTTTTTGAATAATTTACTATAGAAAAGGCAATCCCTGGGATATTTAAAATTTGCGACAGTAGAAAATTATTTTTTGAATAATTTACTATAGAAAAGGCAATCCCTGGCGCACTTAAAATTTGCGACAGTAAAAAATTAATATTTTGAAAAATTTACTGTAGAAAAGGCAATCCCTGGCGCAATTAAATTTGCGACAGTAGAAAATTATTTTTTGAATAATTTACTATAGAAAAGGCAATACCTGGCGCAATTAAAATTTGCGAAAGTAGAAAATTATTTTTTGAATAATTTACTATAGAAAAGGCAATCCTTGGCGTAATTAAAATTTGCGACAGTATAGAATTATTTTTTGAATAATTTACTATAGAAAAGCAATCCCTGGCGCACTTAAAATTTGCGACAGTAAAAAATTAATTTGTGAAAAATTTACTACAGAAAAGGCAATCCCTGGCGCAGTTACAATTTGCGACAGTAAAAAATTATTTTTTGAAAAATTTACTGTAGAAAGGCAATCCCTGGCGCAATTAAAATTTGCGACAGTAGAAAATTATTTTTTGAAAAGTTTACTATAGAAAAGGCAATCCCTGGCGCAATTAAAATTTGCGACAGTAAAAAATTATTTTTTGCAAAATTTACTGTAGAAAAGGCAATCCCTGGCGCAATTAAAACTTGTGATAGTAAAAAATTATTTTTTGAATAATTTACTATAGAAAAGGCAATCCCTGGCGGATTTGAAATTTGCGACAGTAAAAAATTATTTTTTGAATAATTTACTATAGAAAAGGCAATCCCTGGCGTATTTAAAATTTGCGACAGTAAAAAATTAACTTGTGAAAAATTTACCTAGCGAAATTGAAATTTGCGAGAGTAAAAAATTATTTTTTGAATAATTTACTATAGCAAAGGCAATCCCTGGCGCACTTAAAATTTGCGACAGTAAAAAATTAATTTTGAATAATTTACTATAGAAAAGGCCATCCGTGGCGAAATTAAAATTTGCAACAGTAGAAAATTATTTTTTGAATAATTTACTATAGAAAAGGCAATCTCTGGCGTATTTAAAATTTGCGACAGTAAAAAATTAATTTGTGAAAAATTTACCTGGCGAAATTGAAATTTGCGAGAGTAAAAAATTATTTTTTGAATAATTTACTATAGAAAAGGCAATCCCTGGCGCACTTAAAATTTGCGACAGTAAAAAATTATTTTTTGAATAATTTACTATAGAAAAGGCAATCCGTGGCGTAATTAAAATTTGCGACAGTAGAAAATTATTTTTTGAATAATTTACTATAGAAAAGGCAATCCCTGGCGCAATTAAAATTTGCGACAGTATAAAATTATTTTTTGAATAATTTACTATAGAAAAGGCAAACCCTGGCGTAATTAAAATTTTCGACAGTATAAAATTATTTTTTGAATAATTTACTATAGAAAAGGAAATCCCTGGCGTATTTAAAATTTGCGACAGTAAAAAATTATTTTTTGGAAAATTTACTGTAGAAAAGGCAATCCCTGGCGCAATTAAGACTTGCGATAGTAATAAATTATTTTTTGAATAATTTACTATAGAAAAGGCAATCCCTGGCGGATTTGAAATTTGCGACAGTAAAAAATTATTTTTTGAATAATTTACTATAGAAAAGGCAATCCCTGGCGTAATTAAAATTTGCGAAAGTAGAAAATTATTTTTTGAATAATTTGCTATAGAAAAGGCAATCCCTGGCGTATTTAAAATTTGCGACAGTAAAAAATTAACTTGTGAAAAATTTACCTAGCGAAATTGAAATTTGCGAGAGTAAAAAATTATTTTTTGAATAATTTACTATAGAAAAGGCAATCCCTGGCGCACTTAAAATTTGCGACAGTAAAAAATTAATTTTGAATAATTTACTATATAAAAGGCCATCCCTGGCGTAATTAAAATTTGCGACAGTAGAAAATTATTTTTTGAATAATTTACTATAGAAAAGGCAATCCCTGGCGTATTTAAAATTTGCGACAGTAAAAAATTAATTTGTGAAAAATTTACCTGGCGAAATTGAAATTTGCGAGAGTAAAAAATTATTTTTTGAATAATTTACTATAGAAAAGGCAATCCCTGGCGCACTTAAAATTTGCGACAGTAAAAAATTATTTTTTGAATAATTTACTATAGAAAAGGCAATCCCTGGCGTAATTAAAATTTGCGACAGTAGAAAATTATTTTTTGAATAATTTACTATAGAAAAGGCAATCCCTGGCGCACTTAAAATTTGTGACAGTAAAAAATTATTTTTTGAATAATTTACTATAGAAAAGGCAATCCGTGGGATATTTAAAATTTGCGACAGTAGAAAATTATTTTTTGAATAATTTACTATAGAAAAGGCAATCCCTGGCGCAGTTAAAATTTGCGACAGTAAAAAATTATTTTTTGAATAATTTACTATAGAAAAGGCAATCCCTGGGATATTTAAAATTTGCGACAGTAGAAAATTATTTTTTGAATAATTTACTATAGAAAAGGCAATCCCTGGCGTAATTAAAATTTGCGACAGTTGAAAATTATTTTTTGAATAATTTACTATAGAAAAGGCAATCCCTGGGATATTTAAAATTTGCGACAGTATTTTTTGAATAATTTACTATAGAAAAGGCAATCCCTGGCGCACTTAAAATTTGCGACAGTAAAAAATTATTTTTTGAATAATTTACTATAGAAAAGGCAATCCCTGGCGTAATTAAAATTTGCGACAGTAGAAAATTATCTTTTGAATATTTTACTATAGAAAAGGCAATCCCTGGCGCAATTAGAATTTGCGACAGTATAAAATTATTTTTTGAATAATTTACTATAAACAAGGCAATCCCTGGCGTAATTAAAATTTGCGACAGTTGAAAATTATTTTTTGAATCATTTACTATAGAAAAGGCAATCCCTGGCACACTTAAAATTTGCGCCAGTAAAAAATTATTTTTTGAATAATTTACTATAGAAAAGGCAATCCCTGGCGTAATTAAAATTTGCGACAGTAGGAAATTATTTTTTGAATAATTTACTATAGAAAAGGCAATCCCTGGCGCAATTAAAATTTGCGACAGTATAAAACTATTTTTTGAATAATTTACTATAGAAAAGGCAATCCCTGGTGTAATTAAAATTTGCGACAGTATTAAATTATTTTTTGAATAATTTACTATAGAAAAGGCAATCCTTGGCGCACTTAAAATTTGCGACAGTAAAAAATTAATTTGTGAAAAATTTACTACAGAAAAGGCAATCCCTGGCGCAGTTACAATTTGCGACAGTAAAAAATTATTTTTTGAAAAATTTACTGTAGAAAGGCAATACCTGGCGCAATTAAAATTTGCGACAGTAGAAAATTATTTTTTGAAAAGTTTACTATAGAAAAGGCAATCCCTGGCGCAATTAAAATTTGCGACAGTAAAAAATTATTTTTTGCAAAATTTACTGTAGAAAAGGCAATCCCTGGCGCAATTAAAACTTGTGATAGTAAAAAATTATTTTTTGAATAATTTACTATAGAAAAGGCAATCCCTGGCGGATTTGAAATTTGCGACAGTAAAAAATTATTTTTTGAATAATTTACTATAGAAAAGGCAATCCCTGGCGTAATTAAAATTTGCGAAAGTAGAAAATTATTTTTTGAATAATTTACTATAGAAAAGGCAATCCCTGGCGTATTTAAAATTTGCGACAGTAAAAAATTAACTTGTGAAAAATTTACCTAGCGAAATTGAAATTTGCGAGAGTAAAAAATTATTTTTTGAATAATTTACTATAGCAAAGGCAATCCCTGGCGCACTTAAAATTTGCGACAGTAAAAAATTAATTTTGAATAATTTACTATAGAAAAGGCCATCTGTGGCGAAATTAAAATTTGCGACAGTAGAAAATTATTTTTTGAATAATTTACTATAGAAAAGGCAATCCCTGGCGTATTTAAAATTTGCGACAGTAAAAAATTAATTTGTGAAAAATTTACCTGGCGAAATTGAAATTTGCGAGAGTAAAAAATTATTTTTTGAATAATTTACTATAGAAAAGGCAATCCCTGGCGCACTTAAAATTTGCGACAGTAAAAAATTATTTTTTGAACAATTTACTATAGAAAAGGCAATCCGTGGCGTAATTAAAATTTGCGACAGTAGAAAATTATTTTTTGAATAATTTACTATAGAAAAGGCAATCCCTGGCGCAATTAAAATTTGCGACAGTATAAAATTATTTTTTGAATAATTTACTATAGAAAAGGCAAACCCTGGCGTAATTAAAATTTGCGACAGTATAAAATTATTTTTTGAATAATTTACTATAGAAAAGGAAATCCCTGGCGTATTTAAAATTTGCGACAGTAAAAAATTATTTTTTGCAAAATTTACTGTAGAAAAGGCAATCCCTGGCGCAATTAAAACTTGCGATAGTAAAAAATTATTTTTTGAATAATTTACTATAGAAAAGGCAATCCCTGGCGGATTTGAAATTTGCGACAGTAAAAAATTATTTTTTGAATAATTTACTATAGAAAAGGCAATCCCTGGCGTAATTAAAATTTGCGAAAGTAGAAAATTATTTTTTGAATAATTTGCTATAGAAAAGGCAATCCCTGGCGTATTTAAAATTTGGGACAGTAAAAAATTAACTTGTGAAAAATGTACCTAGCGAAATTGAAATTTGCGAGAGTAAAAAATTATTTTTTGAATAATTTACTATAGAAAAGGCAATCCCTGGCGCACTTAAAATTTGCGACAGTAAAAAATTAATTTTGAATAATTTACTATATAAAAGGCCATCCCTGGCGTAATTAAAATTTGCGACAGTAGAAAATTATTTTTTGAATAATTTACTATAGAAAAGGCAATCCCTGGCGTATTTAAAATTTGCGACAGTAAAAAATTAATTTTTGAAAAATTTACCTGGCGAAATTGAAATTTGCGAGAGTAAAAAATTATTTTTTGAATAATTTACTATAGAAAAGGCAATCCCTGGCGCACTTAAAATTTGCGACAGTAAAAAATTATTTTTTGAATAATTTACTATAGAAAAGGCAATCCCTGGCGTAATTAAAATTTGCGACAGTAGAAAATTATTTTTTGAATAATTTACTATAGAAAAGGCAATCCCTGGCGCACTTAAAATTTGCGACAGTAAAAAATTATTTTTTGAATAATTTACTATAGAAAAGGCAATCCGTGGGATATTTAAAATTTGCGACAGTAGAAAATTATTTTTTGAATAATTTACTATAGAAAAGGCAATCCCTGGCGCAGTTAAAATTTGCGACAGTAAAAAATTATTTTTTGAATAATTTACTATAGAAAAGGCAATCCCTGGGATATTTAAAATTTGCGACAGTAGAAAATTATTTTTTGAATAATTTACTATAGAAAAGGCAATCCCTGGCGTAATTAAAATTTGCGGCAGTTGAAAATTATTTTTTGAATAATTTACTATAGAAAAGGCAATCCCTGTCGCAATTAAAATTTGCGACAGTATAAAATTATTTTTTGAATAATTTACTATAGAAAAGGCAATCCCTGGCGTAATTGAAATTTGCGACAGTATAAAATTATTTTTTGAATAATTTACTATAGAAAAGGCAATCCCTGGCGCACTTAAAATTTGCGACAGTAAAAAATTATTTTTTGAATCATTTACTATAGAAAAGGCAATCCCTGGCGGATTTGAAATTTGCGACAGTAAAAAATTATTTTATGAATAATTTACTATAGAATAGGCAAACCCTCTCGTAATTACAATTTGTGACAGTAGAAAATTATTTTTTGAATATTTTACTATAGAAAAGGCAATCCCTGGCGCAATTAGAATTTGCGACAGTGTAAAATTATTTTTTGAATAATTTACTATAAACAGGGCAATCCCTGGCGTAATTAAAATTTGCGGCAGTTGAAAATTATTTTTTGAATAATTTACTATAGAAAAGGCAATCCCTGTCGCAATTAAAATTTGCGACAGTATAAAATTATTTTTTGAATAATTTACTATAGAATAGGCAAACCCTCTCGTAATTACAATTTGCGACAGTAGAAAATTATTTTTTGAATAATTTACTATAGAAAAGGCAATCCCTGGCGTTTTTAAAACTTGCGACAGTAAAAAATTAATTTGTGAAAAATTGACCTGGCGAAATTGAAATTTGCGAGAGTAAAAAATTATTTTTTGAATAATTTACTATAGAAAAGGCAATCCCTGGCGCACTTAAAATTTGCGAGAGTAAAAAATTATTTTTTGAATCATTTACTATAGAAAAGGCAATCCCTGGCGTAATTAAAATTTGCGACAGTAGAAAATTATTTTTTGAATAATTTACTATAGAAAAGGCAATCCCTGGCGCAATTAAAATTTGCGACAGTAGAAAATTATCTTTTGAATAATTTACTATAGAAAAGGCAATCCCTGGCGTAATTAAAATTTGCGACAGTATAAAATTATTTTTTGAATAATTTACTATAGAAGAGGCAATCCCTGGCGCACTTAAAATTTGCGATAGTAAAAAATTATTTTTTGAATAATTTACTATAGAAAAGGCAATCCCTGGCGTAATTAAAATTTGCGACAGTAGAAAATTATTTTTTGAATAATTTACTATAGAAAAGGCAATCCCTGGCGCACTTAAAATTTGCGACAGTAAAAAATTATTTTTTGAATAATTTACTATAGAAAAGGCAATCCGTGGGATATTTAAAATTTGCGACAGTAGAAAATTATTTTTTGAATAATTTACTATAGAAAAGGCAATTCCTGGCGCAGTTAAAATTTGCGACAGTAAAAAATTATTTTTTGAATAATTTACTATAGAAAAGGCAATCCCTGGGATATTTAAAATTTGCGACAGTAGAAAATTATTTTTTGAATAATTTACTATAGAAAAGGCAATCCCTGGCGTAATTAAAATTTGCGACAGTTGAAAATTATTTTTTGAATAATTTACTATAGAAAAGGCAATCCCTGGGATATTTAAAATTTGCGACAGTAGAAAATTATTTTTTGAATAATTTACTATAGAAAAGGCAATCCCTGGCGTAATTAAAATTTGCGACAGTTGAAAATTATTTTTTGAATAATTTACTATGGAAAAGGCAATCCCTGGCGCACTTAAAATTTGCGACAGTAAAAAATTATTTTTTGAATAATTTACTATAGAAAAGGCAATCCCTGGCGTATTTAAAATTTGCGACAGTAAAAAATTATTTTTTGAATAATTTACTATAGAAAAGGCAATCCCTAGCGTAATTAAAATTTGCGACAGTAGAAAATTATTTTTTGAATAATTTACTATAGAAAAGGCAATCCTTGGCGTAATTAAAATTTTCGACAGTAAAAAATTAATATTTTGAAAAATTTACTGTAGAAAAGGCAATCCCTGGCGCAATTAAAATTTGCGACAGTAGAAAATTATTTTTTGAATAATTTACTATAGAAAAGGCAATACCTGGCGCAATTAAAATTTGCGAAAGTAGAAAATTATTTTTTGAATAATTTACTATAGAAAAGGCAATCCTTGGCGTAATTAAAATTTGCGACAGTATAAAATTATTTTTTGAATAATTTACTATAGAAAAGCAATCCCTGGCGCACTTAAAATTTGCGACAGTAAAAAATTATTTTTTGAATAATTTACTATAGAAAAGGCAATCCCTGGGATATTTAAAATTTGCGAGAGTAAAAAATTATTTTTTGAATAATTTACTATAGAAAAGGCAATCCCTGGCGCACTTAAAATTTGCGACAGTAATAAATTATTTTTTGAATAATTTACTATAGAAAAGGCAATCCCTGGCGTAATTAAAATTTGCGACAGTAAAAAATTATTTTTTGAATAATTTACTATAGAAAAGGCAATCCCTGGGATATTTAAAATTTGCGAGAGTAAAAAATTATTTTTTGAATAATTTACTATAGAAAAGGCAATCCCTGGCGCACTTAAAATTTGCGACAGTAATAAATTATTTTTTGAATAATTTACTATAGAAAAGGCAATCCCTGGCGCACTGAAAATTTGCGACAGTAAAAAATTATTTTTTGAATAATTTACTATAGAAAAGGCAATCCCTGGGATATTTAAAATTTGCGAGAGTAAAAAATTATTTTTTGAATAATTTACTATAGAAAAGGCAATCCCTGGCACACTTAAAATTTGCGACAGTAAAAAATTATTTTTTGAATAATTTACTATAGAAAAGGCAATCCCTGGCGTAATTAAAATTTGCGACAGTAGGAAATTATTTTTTGAATAATTTACTATAGAAAAGGCAATCCCTGGCGCAATTAAAATTTGCGACAGTATATAACTATTTTTTGAATAATTTACTATAGAAAAGGCAATCCCTGGTGTAATTAAAATTTGCGACAGTATTAAATTATTTTTTGAATAATTTACTATAGAAAAGGCAATCCTTGGCGCACTTAAAATTTGCGACAGTAAAAAATTAATTTGTGAAAAATTTACTACAGAAAAGGCAATCCCTGGCGCAGTTACAATTTGCGACAGTAAAAAATTATTTTTTGAAAAATTTACTGTAGAAAGGCAATCCCTGGCGCAATTAAAATTTGCGACAGTAGAAAATTATTTTTTGAAAAGTTTACTATAGAAAAGGCAATCCCTGGCGCAATTAAAATTTGCAACAGTAAAAAATTATTTTTTGCAAAATTTACTGTAGAAAAGGCAATCCCTGGCGCAATTAAAACTTGTGATAGTAAAAAATTATTTTTTGAATAATTTACTATAGAAAAGGCAATCCCTGGCGGATTTGAAATTTGCGACAGTAAAAAATTATTTTTTGAATAATTTACTATAGAAAAGGCAATCCCTGGCGTAATTAAAATTTGCGAAAGTAGAAAATTATTTTTTGAATAATTTACTATAGAAAAGGCAATCCCTGGCGTATTTAAAATTTGCGACAGTAAAAAATTAACTTGTGAAAAATTTACCTAGCGAAATTGAAATTTGCGAGAGTAAAAAATTATTTTTTGAATAATTTACTATAGCAAAGGCAATCCCTGGCGCACTTAAAATTTGCGACAGTAAAAAATTAATTTTGAATAATTTACTATAGAAAAGGCCATCCGTGGCGAAATTAAAATTTGCGACAGTAGAAAATTATTTTTTGAATAATTTACTATAGAAAAGGCAATCCCTGGCGTATTTAAAATTTGCGACAGTAAAAAATTAATTTGTGAAAAATTTACCTGGCGAAATTGAAATTTGCGAGAGTAAAAAATTATTTTTTGAATAATTTACTATAGAAAAGGCAATCCCTGGCGCACTTAAAATTTGCGACAGTAAAAAATTATTTTTTGAATAATTTACTATAGAAAAGGCAATCCGTGACGTAATTAAAATTTGCGACAGTAGAAAATTATTTTTTGAATAATTTACTATAGAAAAGGCAATCCCTGGCGCAATTAAAATTTGCGACAGTATAAAATTATTTTTTGAATAATTTACTATAGAAAAGGCAAACCCTTGCGTAATTAAAATTTGCGACAGTATAAAATTATTTTTTGAATAATTTACTATAGAAAAGGAAATCCCTGGCGTATTTAAAATTTGCGACAGTAAAAAATTATTTTTTGCAAAATTTACTGTAGAAAAGGTAATCCCTGGCGCAATTAAAACTTGCGATAGTAAAAAATTATTTTTTGAATAATTTACTATAGAAAAGGCAATCCCTCGCGGATTTGAAATTAGCGACAGTAAAAAATTATTTTTTGAATAATTTACTATAGAAAAGGCAATCCCTGGCGTAATTAAAATTTGCGAAAGTAGAAAATTATTTTTTGAATAATTTGCTATAGAAAAGGCAATCCCTGGTGTATTTAAAATTTGCGACAGTAAAAAATTAACTTGTGAAAAATTTACCTAGCGAAATTGAAATTTGCGAGAGTAAAAAATTATTTTTTGAATAATTTACTATAGAAAAGGCAATCCCTGGCGCACTTAAAATTTGCGACAGTAAAAAATTAATTTTGAATAATTTACTATATAAAAGGCCATCCCTGACGTAATTAAAATTTGCGACAGTAGAAAATTATTTTTTGAATAATTTACTATAGAAAAGGCAATCCCTGGCGTATTTAAAATTTGCGACAGTAAAAAATTAATTTGTGAAAAATTTACTTGGCGAAATTGAAATTTGCGAGAGTAAAAAATTATTTTTTGAATAATTTACTATAGAAAAGGCAATCCCTGGCGTACTTAAAATTTGCGACAGTAAAAAATTATTTTTTGAATAATTTACTATAGAAAAGGCAATCCGTGGCGTAATTAAAATTTGCGACAGTAGAAAATTATTTTTTGAATAATTTACTATAGAAAAGGCAATCCCTGGCGCAATTAAAATTTGCGACAGTATAAAATTATTTTTTGAATAATTTACTATAGAAAAGGCAATCCCTGGCGTAATTAAAATTTGCGACAGTATAAAATTATTTTTTGAATAATTTACTATAGAAAAGGAAATCCCTGGCGTATTTAAATTTGCGACAGTAAAAAATTATTTTTTGAATAATTTACTATAGAAAAGGCAATCCCTGGCGTAATTAAAATTTGCGACAGTAGAAAATTATTTTTTGAATAATTTACTATAGAAAAGGCAATCCCTGGCGTAATTAAAATTTTCGACAGTAAAAAATTAATATTTTGAAAAATTTACTGTAGAAAAGGCAATCCCTGGCGCAATTAAAATTTGCGACAGTAGAAAATTATTTTTTTAATAATTTACTATAGAAAAGGCAATCCCTGGCGCAATTAAAATTTGCGACAGTAGAAAATTATTTTTTGAATAATTTACTATAGAAAGGGCAATCCCTGGCGCAACTAAAATTTGCGACAGTAAAAAATTACTTTTTGAAAAGTTTACTATAGAAAAGGCAATCCCTGGCGTATTTAAAATTTGCGACAGTAAAAAATTAATTTGTGAAAAATTTACCTGGGGAAATTGAAATTTGCGAGAGTAAAAAATTATTTTTTGAATAATTTAATGTAGAAAAGGCAATCCCTGGCGCACTTAAAATTTGCGACAGTAAAAAATTATTTTTTGAATAATTTACTATAGAAAAGGCAATCCCTGGCGTAATTAAAATTTGCGACAGTAGAAAATTATTTTTTGAATAATTTACTATAGAAAAGGCAATCCCTGGCGTATTTAAAATTTGCGACAGTAAAAAATTAATTTGTGAAAAATTTACCTGGCGAAATTGAAATTTGCGAGAGTAAAAAAATATTTTTTGAATAATTTACTATAGAAAAGGCAATCCCTGGCGCGCTTAAAATTTGCGACAGTAAAAAATTATTTTTTGAATAATTTACTATAGAAAAGGCAATCCCTCGCGTAATTAAAATTTGCGACAGTAGAAAATTATTTTTTGAATAATTTACTATAGAAAAGGCAATCCCTGGCGCAATTAAAATTTGCGACAGTAAAAAATTATTTTTTGCAAAATTTACTGTAGAAAAGGCAATCCCTGGCGCAATTAAAATTTGCGACAGTTGAAAATTATTTTTTGAATAATTTACTATAGAAAAGGCAATCCTTGGCGTATTTAAAATTTGCGACAGTAAAAAATTATTTTGTGAAAAACTTACCTGGCGAAATTGAAATTTGCGAGAGTAAAAAATTATTTTTTAATAATTTACTATAGAAAAGGCAATCCCCGGCACACGTAAAATTTTCGACAGTAAAAAATTATTTTTTGAATAATTTACTATAGAAAATTATTTTTTGAATAATTTACTATAGAAAAGGCAATCCCTGG
>CAWVNZ010002283.1:0-134382 GCA_963930735.1 Dioctria linearis | reverse complement strand
CGACAGTAAAAAATTATTTTTTGAATAATTTACTATAGAAAAGGCAATCCCTGGCGTATTTAAAATTTGCGACAGTAAAAAATTAATTTTTGAAAAATTTACTATAGAAAAGGCAATCCCTGGCGTATTTAAAATTTGCGAAAGTTTAAAATTAATTTTTGAAAAATTTACTATAGAAAAGGCAATCCCTGGCATATTTAAAATTTGCAACAGAAAAAAATTAATTTTTGAAAAATTTACTATAGAAAAGGCAATCCCTGGCGTATTTAAAATTTGCGACAGTAAAAAATTATTTTTTGAATAATTTACTATAGAAAAGGCAATCCCTGGCGTAATTAAAATTTGCGACAGTATAAAATTAATTTTTGAAAAATTTACTATAGAAAAGGCAATCCCTGGCGTAATTAAAACTTGCGACAGTAAAAAATTATTTTTTGCAAAATTTACTATAGAAAAGGCAATCCCTGGCGTAATTAAAATTTGCGACATTGAAAAATTATTTTTTGAATAATTTACTATAGAAAAGGCAATCCCTGGCGTATTTAAAATTTGCGACAGTAAAAAATTAATTTTTGAAAAATTTACTAAAGAAAAGGCAATCCCTAGCGTAATTAAAATTTGCGACAGAAAAAAATTAATTTGTGAAAAATTTACTATAGAAAAGGCAATCCCTGGCGTAATTAAAATTTGCGACAGAAAAAAATTATTTTTTATTTTTTGAATAATTTACTATAGAAAAGGCAATCCCTTGCGTATTTAAAATTTGCGACAGTAAAAAATTATTTTTCGCAAAATTTACTATAGAAAAGGCAATCCGTGGCGTAATTAAAATTTGCGACAGTAAAATATTATTTTTTGAATAATTTACTATAGAAAAGGCAATCCCTGGCGTAATTAAAACTTGCGACGGTAAAAAATCAATTTTTGAAAAATTTACTATAGAAAAGGCAATCCCTGGCGTAATTAAAATTTGCGACAGTTAAAAATTATTTTTTGAAAAATTTACTATAGAAAAGGCAATCCCTGGCGTAAAATTTGCGACAGTATAAAATTATTTTTTGAATAATTTACTATAGAAAAGGCAATCCCTGGCGTAATTAAAATTTGCGACAGTAAAAAATTATATTTTGAATAATTTACTATAGAAAAGGCAATCCCTGGCGCAATTAAAACTTGCGACAGAAAAAAATTAATTTTTGAAAAATTTACTATAGAAAAGGCAATCCCTGGCGTAATTAAAATTTGCGACAGTAAAAAATTATTTTTTGCAAGATTTACTATAGAAAAGGCAATCCCTGGCGTAATTCAAACTTGCGACAGTAAAAAATTATTTTTTGAATAATTTACTATAGAAAATGCAATCCCTGGCGTAATTAAAATTTGCGACAGTAAAAAATTATTTTTTGAGTAATTTACTATAGAAAAGGTAATACCTGGCGTAATTAAAATTTGCGACAGTAAAAAAATATTTTTTGAATTATTTACTATAGAAAAGGCAATCCCTGGCGTAATTAAAACTTGCGACAGTAAAAAATTAATTTTTGAAAAATTTACTATCGAAAAGGCAATCCCTGGCGTAATTAAAATTAACGACAGTAAAAAATTATTTTTTGAAAAATTTACTATAGAAAAGGCAATCCCTGGCGTAATTAAAATTTGCGACATAAGAAAATTATTTTTTGAATAATTTACTATAGAAAAGGAAATCCGTGGCGTAATTAAAATTTGCGACAGTAAAAAATTATTTTTTGCAAAATTTACTATAGAAAAGGCAATCGCTGGCGTAATTAAAATTTGCGACCGTAAAAAATTATTTTTTGAATAATTTACTATAGAAAAGGCAATCCCTGGCGTAATTAAAATTTGCGACAGTAAAAAATTATTTTTTGAATAATTTACTATAGAAAAGGCAATCCCTGGCGTATTTAAAATATGCGAGAGTAAAAAATTATTTTTTGAATAATTTACTATAGAAAAGGCAATCCCTGGCGTATTTAAAATTTGCGACAGTAAAAAATTATTTTTTGAAAAATTTACTATAGAAAAGGCAATCCCTGGCGTAATTAAAATTTGCGACAGTTTAAAATTAATTTTTGAAAAATTTACTATAGAAAAGGCAATCCCTGGCATATTTAAAATTTGCAACAGAAAACAATTAATTTTTGAAAAATTTACTATAGAAAAGGCAATCCCTGGCGTAATTAAAACTTGCGACCGTAAAAAATTATTTTTTGAATAATTTACTATAGAAAAGGCAATCCCTGGCGTAATTAAAATTTGCGACAGTAAAAAATTATTTTTTGAATAATTTACTATAGAAAAGGCAATCCCTGGCGTATTTAAAATATGCGAGAGTAAAAAATTATTTTTTGAATAATTTACCATAGAAAAGGCAATCCCTGGAGTAATTAAAATTTGCGACAGTATAAAATTAATTTTTGAAAAATTTACTATAGAAAAGGCAATCCCTGGCCTAATTAAAACTTGCGACAGTAAAAAATAATTTTTTGAATAATTTACTATAGAAAAGGCAATCCCTGGCGTAATTAAAATTTGCGACAGTAAAAAATTATTTTTTGAAAAATTTACTATAGAAAAGGCAATCCCTGGCGTAATTAAAACCTGCGACAGTAAAAAATTAATTTTTGAAAAATTTACTATAGAAAAGGCAAACCCTAGCGTAATTAAAATTTGCGACAGAAAAAAATTAATTTTTGAAAAATTTACTATAGAAAAGGCAATCCCTGGCGTAATTAAAATTTGCGACAGAAAAAAATTATTTTTTATTTTTTGAATAATTTACTATAGAAAAGGCAATCCCTGGCGTATTTAAAATTTGCGACAGTAAAAAATTATTTTTTGCAAAATTTACTATAGAAAAGGCAATCCCTGGCGTAATTAAAATTTGCGACAGTAAAATATTATTTTTTGAATAATTTACTATAGAAAAGGCAATGCCTGGCGTAATTAAAATTTGCGACAGTATAAAATTAATTTTTGAAAAATTTACTATAGAAAAGGCAATCCCTGGCGTAATTAAAACTTGCGACAGTAAAAAATTATTTTTTGCAAAATTTACTATAGAAAAGGTAATCCCTGGAATAATTAAAATTTGCGACAGTAAAAAATTATTTTTTGAATAATTTACTATTGAAAATAAAAAATTAATTTTTGAAAAACTTACTAAAGAAAAGGCAATCCCTAGCGTAATTAAAATTTGCGACAATAAAAAATTATTTTTTGCAAAATTTACTATAGAAAAGGCAATCCCTGGCGTAATTAAAATTTGCGACAGTAAAAAATTATTTTTTGCAAAATTTACTATAGAAAAGGTAATCCCTGGAATAATTAAAATTTGCGACAGTAAAAAATTATTTTTTGAATAATTTACTATTGAAAAGGCAATCCCTGGCGTATTTAAAATTTGCGACAATAAAAAATTAATTTTTGAAAAACTTACTAAAGAAAAGGCAATCCCTAGCGTAATTAAAATTTGCGACAGTAAAAAATTATTTTTTGCAAAATTTACTATAGAAAAGGCAATCCCTGGCGTAATTAAAATTTGCGACAATAAAAAACTATTTTTTGAATAATTTACTATAGAAAAGGCAATCCCTGGCGTATTTAAAATTTGCGACAGTAAAAAATTAATTTTTGAAAAAATTTACTAAAGAAAAGGCAATCCCTAGCGTAATTAAAATTTGCGACAGTATAAAATTAATTTTTGAAAAATTTACTATAGAAAAGGCAATCCCTAGCGTAATTAAAACTTGCGACAGTAAAAAATTATTTTTTGCAAAATTTGCTATAGAAAAGGCAATCCCTGGCGTAATTAAAATTTGCGACAGTAAAAAATTATTTTTTGAATAATTTACTATAGAAAAGGCAATCCCTGGCGTATTTTAAATTTGCGACAGTAAAAAATTAATTTTTGAAAAATTTACTAGAGAAAAGGCAATCCCTAGCGTAATTAAAATTTGCGACAGAAAAAAATTAATTTTTGAAAAATTTACTATAGAAAAGGCAATCCCTGGCGTAATTAAAATTTGAGACAGTAAAAAATAATTTTTTGAATAATTTACTATAGAAAAGGCAATCCCTGGCGTATTTAAAATTTGCGACAGTAAAAAATTATTTTTTGAATAATTTACTATAGAAAGGGCAATCCCTGGCGTATTTAAAATATGCGACAGTAAAAAATTATTTTTTGAATAATTTACTATAGAAAAGGCAATCCCTGGCGTATTTAAAATTTGCGACAGTAAAAAATTAATTTTTGAAAAATTTACTATAGAAAAGGCAATCCCTGGCGTATTTAAAATTTGCGACAGTTTAAAATTAATTTTTGAAAAATTTACTATAGAAAAGGCAATCCCTGGCATATTTAAAATTTGCAACAGAAGAAAATTAATTTTTGAAAAATTTACTATAGAAAAGGCAATCCCTGGCGTAATTAAAATTTGCGACAGTAAAAAATTATTTTTTGAATAATTTACTATAGAAAAGGCAATCCCTGGCGTAATTAAAATTTGCGACAGTATAAAATTAATTTTTGAAAAATTTACTATAGAACAGGCAATCCCTGGCGTAATTAAAACTTGCGACAGTAAAAAATTATTTTTTGCAAAATTTACTATAGAAAAGGCAATCCCTGGCGTAATTAAAATTTGCGACATTGAAAAATTATTTTTTGAATAATTTACTATAGAAAAGGCAATCCCTGGCGTATTTAAAATTTGCGACAGTAAAAAATTAATTTTTGAAAAATTTACTAAAGAAAAGGCAATCCCTAGCGTAATTAAAATTTGCGACAGAAAAAAATTAATTTTTGAAAAATTTACTATAGAAAAGGCAATCCCTGGCGTAATTAAAATTTGCGACAGAAAAAAATTATTTTTTATTTTTTGAATAATTTACTATAGAAAAGGCAATCCCTTGCGTATTTAAAATTTGCGACAGTAAAAAATTATTTTTTGCAAAATTTACTATAGAAAAGGCAATCCGTGGCGTAATTAAAATTTGCGACAGTAAAATATTATTTTTTGAATAATTTACTATAGAAAAGGCAATCCCTGGCGTAATTAAAACTTGCGACGGTAAAAAATCAATTTTTGAAAAATTTACTATAGAAAAGGCAATCCCTGGCGTAATTAAAATTTGCGACAGTTAAAAATTATTTTTTGAAAAATTTACTATAGAAAAGGCAATCCCTGGCGTAAAATTTGCGACAGTATAAAATTATTTTTTGAATAATTTACTATAGAAAAGGCAATCCCTGGCGTAATTAAAATTTGCGACAGTAAAAAATTATATTTTGAATAATTTACTATAGAAAAGGCAATCCCTGGCGCAATTAAAACTTGCGACAGTAAGAAATTATTTTTTGCAAAATTTACTATAGAAAAGGCAATCCCTGGCGTAATTAAAATTTGCGACAGTAAAAAATTATTTTTTGCAAAATTCACTATAGAAAAGGCAATCCCTGGCCTAATTAAAATTTGCGACAGTAAAAAATTATTTTTTGAAAAATTTACTATAGAAAAGGCAATCCCTGGCGTAATTAAAATTTGCGACAGAAAAAAATTAATTTTTGAAAAATTTACTATAGAAAAGGCAATCCCTGGCGTAATTAAAATTTGCGACAGTAAAAAATTATTTTTTGCAAGATTTACTATAGAAAAGGCAATCCCTGGCGTAATTCAAACTTGCGACAGTAAAAAATTATTTTTTGAATAATTTACTATAGAAAATGCAATCCCTGGCGTAATTAAAATTTGCGACAGTAAAAAATTATTTTTTGAATAATTTACTATAGAAAAGGTTATACCTGGCGTAATTAAAATTTGCGACAGTAAAAAAATATTTTTTGAATTATTTACTATAGAAAAGGCAATCCCTGGCGTAATTAAAACTTGCGACAGTAAAAAATTAATTTTTGAAAAATTTACTATCGAAAAGGCAATCCCTGGCGTAATTAAAATTAACGACAGTAAAAAATTATTTTTTGAAAAATTTACTATAGAAAAGGCAATCCCTGGCGTAATTAAAATTTGCGACAGAAAAAAATTAATTTTTGACAAATTTACTATAGAAAAGGCAATCCCTGGCGTAATTAAAATTTGCGACATAAGAAAATTATTTTTTGAATAATTTACTATAGAAAAGGAAATCCGTGGCGTAATTAAAATTTGCGACAGTAAAAAATTATTTTTTGCAAAATTTACTATAGAAAAGGCAATCCCTGGCGTATTTAAAATATGCGAGAGTAAAAAATTATTTTTTGAATAATTTACTATAGAAAAGGCAATCCCTGGCGTATTTAAAATTTGCGACAGTAAAAAATTATTTTTTGAAAAATTTACTATAGAAAAGGCAATCCCTGGCGTAATTAAAATTTGCGACAGTTTAAAATTAATTTTTGAAAAATTTACTATAGAAAAGGCAATCCCTGGCATATTTAAAATTTGCAACAGAAAACAATTAATTTTTGAAAAATTTACTATAGAAAAGGCAATCCCTGGCGTAATTAAAACTTGCGACAGTAAAAAATTATTTTTTGAATAATTTACCATAGAAAAGGCAATCCCTGGCGTAATTAAAATTTGCGACAGTATAAAATTAATTTTTGAAAAATTTACTATAGAAAAGGCAATCCCTGGCCTAATTAAAACTTGCGACAGTAAAAAATTATTTTTTGAATAATTTACTATAGAAAAGGCAATCCCTGGCATAATTAAAATTTGCGACAGTAAAAAATTATTTTTTGAAAAATTTACTATAGAAAAGGCAATCCCTGGCGTAATTAAAACCTGCGACAGTAAAAAATTAATTTTTGAAAAATTTACTATAGAAAAGGCAAACCCTAGCGTAATTAAAATTTGCGACAGAAAAAAATTAATTTTTGAAAAATTTACTATAGGAAAGGCAATCCCTGGCGTAATTAAAATTTGCGACAGAAAAAAATTATTTTTTATTTTTTGAATAATTTACTATAGAAAAGGCAATCCCTGGCGTATTTAAAATTTGCGACAGTAAAAAATTATTTTTTGCAAAATTTACTATAGAAAAGGCAATCCCTGGCGTAATTAAAATTTGCGACAGTAAAATATTATTTTTTGAATAATTTACTATAGAAAAGGCAATGCCTGGCGTAATTAAAACTTGCGACAGTAAAAAATTATTTTTTGAATAATTTACTATAGAAAAGGCAATCCCTGGCGTAATTAAAATTTGCGACAGTAAAAAATTATTTTTTGAATAATTTACTATAGAAAGGCTATCCCTGGCGTAATTAAAATTTGCGACAGTAAAAAATTATTTTTTGAATAATTTACTATAGAAAAGGCAAACCCTGGTGTAATTAAAACTTGCGACAGTAAAAAATTAATTTTTGAAAAATTTACTATAGAAAAGGCAATCCCTGACGTAATTAAAATTTTCGACAGAAAAAAATTAATTTTTGAAAAATTTACTATAGAAAAGGCAATCCCTGGTTTATTTAAAATTTGCGACAGTAAAAAATTATTTTTTGAATAATTTACTATAGAAAAGGCAATCCCTGGCGTAATTAAAATTTGCGACAGAAAAAAATTATTTTTTGAATAATTTACTATAGAAAAGCCAAACCCTGACGTATTTAAAATTTGCGACAGTATAAAATTAATTTTTGAAAAATTTACTATAGAAAAGGCAATCCCTGGCGTAATTAAAACTTGCGACAGTAAAAAATTAATTTTTGAAAAATTTACTATAGAAAAGGCAATCCCTGGCGTAATTAAAATTTGCTACAATAAAAAAATATTTTTTGAATAATTTACTATAGAAAAGCCAATCCCTGGCGTAATTAAAATTTGCGTCAGTAAAAAATTATATTTTGAAAAATTTACTATAGAAAAGGCAATCCCTGGCGTAATTAAAACCTGCGACAGTAAAAAATTTACTATAGAAAAGGCAAACCCTAGCGTAATTAAAATTTGCGACAGAAAAAAATTAATTTTTGAAAAATTTACTATAGAAAAGGCAATCCCTGGCGTAATTAAAATTTGCGACAGAAAAAAATTATTTTTTATTTTTTGAATAATTTACTATAGAAAAGGCAATCCCTGGCGTATTTAAAATTTGCGACAGTAAAAAATTATTTTTTGCAAAATTTACTATAGAAAAGGCAATCCCTGGCGTAATTAAAATTTGCGACAGTAAAATATTATTTTTTGAATAATTTACTATAGAAAAGGCAAACCCTGGCGTAATTAAAACTTGCGAAAGTAAAAAATTATTTTTTGAATAATTTACCATAGAAAAGGCAATCCCTGGCGTAATTAAAATTTGCGACAGTATAAAATTAATTTTTGAAAAATTTACTATAGAAAAGGCAATCCCTGGCCTAATTAAAACTTGCGAAAGTAAAAAATTATTTTTTGAATAATTTACTATAGAAAAGGCAATCCCTGGCGTAATTAAAATTTGCGACAGTAAAAAATTATTTTTTGAAAAATTTACTATAGAAAAGGCAATCCCTGGCGTAATTAAAACCTGCGACAGTAAAAAATTAATTTTTGAAAAATTTACTATAGAAAAGGCAAACCCTAGCGTAATTAAAATTTGCAACAGAAAAAAATTAATTTTTGAAAAATTTACTATAGAAAAGGCAATCCCTGGCGTAATTAAAATTTGCGACAGAAAAAAATTATTTTTTATTTTTTGAATAATTTACTATAGAAAAGGCAATCCCTGGCGCATTTAAAATTTGCGACAGTAAAAAATTATTTTTTGCAAAATTTACTATAGAAAAGGCAATCCCTGGCGTAATTAAAATTTGCGACAGTAAAATATTATTTTTTGAATAATTTACTATAGAAAAGGCAAACCCTGGTGTAATTAAAACTTGCGACAGTAAAAAATTAATTTTTGAAAAATTTACTATAGAAAAGGCAATCCCTGGCGTAATTAAAATTTGCGACAGTAAAAAATAATTTTTTGAAAAATTTACTATAGAAAAGGCAATCCCTGGCGTATTTAAAATTTGCGACAGCAAAAAATTATTTTTTGCTAAATTTACTATAGAAAAGGCAATCCCTGGCGTAATTAAAATATGCGACAGTAAAAAATTATTTTTTGCAAAATTTACTATAGAAAAGGCAATCCATGTCCTAATTAAAACTTGCGACAGTAAAAAATTATTTTTTGAATAATTTACTATAGAAAAGGCAATCCCTGGCGTAATTAAAATTTGCGACAGTAAAAAATTATTTTTTGAAAAATTTACTATAGAAAAGGCAATCCCTGGCGTAATTAAAACCTGCGACAGTAAAAAATTAATTTTTGAAAAATTTACTATAGAAAAGGCAAACCCTAGCGTAATTAAAATTTGCAACAGAAAAAAATTAATTTTTGAAAAATTTACTATAGAAAAGGCAATCCCTGGCGTAATTAAAATTTGCGACAGAAAAAAATTATTTTTTATTTTTTGAATAATTTACTATAGAAAAGGCAATCCCTGGCGTATTTAAAATTTGCGACAGTAAAAAATTATTTTTTGCAAAATTTACTATAGAAAAGGCAATCCCTGGCGTAATTAAAATTTGCGACAGTAAAATATTATTTTTTGAATAATTTACTATAGAAAAGGCAAACCCTGGTGTAATTAAAACTTGCGACAGTAAAAAATTAATTTTTGAAAAATTTACTATAGAAAAGGCAATCCCTGGCGTAATTAAAATTTGCGACAGTAAAAAATTATTTTTTGAAAAATTTACTATAGAAAAGGCAATCCCTGGCGTATTTAAAATTTGCGACAGCAAAAAATTATTTTTTGCTAAATTTACTATAGAAAAGGCAATCCCTGGCGTAATTAAAATATGCGACAGTAAAAAATTATTTTTTGCAAAATTTACTATAGAAAAGGCAATCCCTGGCGTAATTAAAATTTGCGACAGTAAAATATTATTTTTTGAATAATTTACTATAGAAAAGGCAATCCCTGGCGTATTTAAAATTTGCGACAGTAAAAAATTATTTTTTGCAAAATTTACTATAGAAAAGGCAATCCCTGGCGTAATTAAAATTTGCGACAGTAAAATATTATTTTTTGAATAATTTACTATAGAAAAGGCAAACCCTGGCGTAATTAAAACTTGCGAAAGTAAAAAATTATTTTTTGAATAATTTACCATAGAAAAGGCAATCCCTGGCGTAATTAAAATTTGCGACAGTATAAAATTAATTTTTGAAAAATTTACTATAGAAAAGGCAATCCCTGGCCTAATTAAAACTTGCGAAAGTAAAAAATTATTTTTTGAATAATTTACTATAGAAAAGGCAATCCCTGGCGTAATTAAAATTTGCGACAGTAAAAAATTATTTTTTGAAAAATTTACTATAGAAAAGGCAATCCCTGGCGTAATTAAAACCTGCGACAGTAAAAAATTAATTTTTGAAAAATTTACTATAGAAAAGGCAAACCCTAGCGTAATTAAAATTTGCAACAGAAAAAAATTAATTTTTGAAAAATTTACTATAGAAAAGGCAATCCCTGGCGTAATTAAAATATGCGACAGAAAAAAATTATTTTTTATTTTTTGAATAATTTACTATAGAAAAGGCAATCCCTGGCGTATTTAAAATTTGCGACAGTAAAAAATTATTTTTTGCAAAATTTACTATAGAAAAGGCAATCCCTGGCGTAATTAAAATTTGCGACAGTAAAATATTATTTTTTGAATAATTTACTATAGAAAAGGCAAACCCTGGTGTAATTAAAACTTGCGACAGTAAAAAATTAATTTTTGAAAAATTTACTATAGAAAAGGCAATCCCTGGCGTAATTAAAATTTGCGACAGTAAAAAATTATTTTTTGAAAAATTTACTATAGAAAAGGCAATCCCTGGCGTATTTAAAATTTGCGACAGCAAAAAATTATTTTTTGCTAAATTTACTATAGAAAAGGCAATCCCTGGCGTAATTAAAATATGCGACAGTAAAAAATTATTTTTTGCAAAATTTACTATAGAAAAGGCAATCCATGGCCTAATTAAAACTTGCGACAGTAAAAAATTATTTTTTGAATAATTTACTATAGAAAAGGCAATCCCTGGCGTAATTAAAATTTGCGACAGTAAAAAATTATTTTTTGAAAAATTTACTATAGAAAAGGCAATCCCTGGCGTAATTAAAACCTGCGACAGTAAAAAATTAATTTTTGAAAAATTTACTATAGAAAAGGCAAACCCTAGCGTAATTAAAATTTGCAACAGAAAAAAATTAATTTTTGAAAAATTTACTATAGAAAAGGCAATCCCTGGCGTAATTAAAATTTGCGACAGAAAAAAATTATTTTTTATTTTTTGAATAATTTACTATAGAAAAGGCAATCCCTGGCGTATTTAAAATTTGCGACAGTAAAAAATTATTTTTTGCAAAATTTACTATAGAAAAGGCAATCCCTGGCGTAATTAAAATTTGCGACAGTAAAATATTATTTTTTGAATAATTTACTATAGAAAAGGCAAACCCTGGTGTAATTAAAACTTGCGACAGTAAAAAATTAATTTTTGAAAAATTTACTATAGAAAAGGCAATCCCTGGCGTAATTAAAATTTGCGACAATAAAAAATTATTTTTTGAAAAATTTACTATAGAAAAGGCAATCCCTGGCGTATTTAAAATTTGCGACAGCAAAATATTATTTTTTGCTAAATTTACTATAGAAAAGGCAATCCCTGGCGTAATTAAAATATGCGACAGTAAAAAATTATTTTTTGCAAAATTTACTATTGAAAAGGCAATCCATGGCGTACTTAAAATTTGAGACAGTGAAAAGTTATTTTTTGATAAATTTACTATAGAAAAGGCAATCCCTGACGTAATTAAAATTTGCGACAGAAAAAAATTAATTTTTGAAAAATTTACTATAGAAAAGGCAATCCCTGGTTTATTTAAAATTTGCGACAGTAAAAAATTATTTTTTGAATAATTTACAATAGAAAAGGCAATCCCTGGCGTAATTAAAATTTGCGACAGAAAAAAATTATTTTTTGAATAATTTACTATAGAAAAGCCAAACCCTGACGTATTTAAAATTTGCGACAGTATAAAATTAATTTTTGAAAAATTTACTATAGAAAAGGCAATCCCTGGCGTAATTAAAACTTGCGACAGTAAAAAATTAATTTTTGAAAAATTTACTATAGAAACGAATCCCTGGCGTAATTAAAATTTGCTATAGTAAAAAAATATTTTTGAATAATTTACTATAGAAAAGCCAATCCCTGGCGTAATTAAAATTTGCGTCAGTAAAGAATTATATTTTGAAAAATTTACTATAGAAAAGGCAATCCCTGGCGTAATTAAAACCTGCGACAGTAAAAAATTAATTTTTGAAAAATTTACTATAGAAAAGGCAAACCCTAACGTAATTAAAATTTGCGACAGAAAAAAATTAATTTTTGAAAAATTTACTATAGAAAAGGCAATCCCTGGCGTAATTAAAATTTGCGACAGCAAAAAATTATTTTTTATTTTTTGAATAATTTACTATAGAAAAGGCAATCCCTGGCGTATTTAAAATTTGCGACAGTAAAAAATTATTTTTTGCAAAATTTACTATAGAAAAGGCAATCCCTGGCGTAATTAAAATTTGCGACAGTTAAATATTATTTTTTTAAAATTTACTATAGAAAAGACAATCCCTGGCGTAATTAAAATTTGCGACAGTAAAAAATTATTTTTGTCAAAATTTACTATAGAAAAGGCAATCCCTGGCGTAATTAAAATTTGCGACAGTAAAAATTATTCTTTGAATAATTTACTATAGAAAGGCAATCCCTGGCGTAATTAAAATTTGCGACAGTAAAAAATTATTTTTTGAATAATTTACTATAGAAAATGCAATCCCTGGCGTATTTAAAATATGCGACAGTAAAAAATTATTTGTTGAATAATTTACTATAGAAAAGGCAATCCCTGGCGTATTTAAAATTTGCGACAGTAAAAAATTAATTTTTGAAAAATTTACTATAGAAAAGGCAATCCCTGGCGTATTTAAAATTTGCGACAGTTTAAAATTAATTTTTGAAAAATTTACTATAGAAAAGGCAATCCCTGGCGTATTTAAAATTTGCAACAGAAAAAAATTAATTTTTGAAAAATTTTCCATAGAAAAGGCAATCCCTGGCGTAATTAAAATTTGCAACAGTAAAAAATTATTTTTTGAATAATTTATTATAGAAAAGGCAATCCCTGGCGTAATTAAAATTTGCGACAGTATAAAATTAATTTTTGAAAAATTTACTATAGAAAAGGCAATCCCTGGCGTAATTAAAACTTGCGACAGTAAAAAATTATTTTTTGCAAAATTTACTATAGAAAAGGTAATCCCTGGAATAATTAAAATTTGCGACAGTAAAAAATTATTTTTTGAATAATTTACTATTGAAAAGGCAATCCCTGGCGTATTTAAAATTTGCGACAATAAAAAATTAATTTTTGAAAAACTTACTAAAGAAAAGGCAATCCCTAGCGTAATTAAAATTTGCGACAGTAAAAAATTATTTTTTGCAAAATTTACTATAGAAAAGGCAATCCCTGGCGTAATTAAAATTTGCGACAATAAAAAACTATTTTTTGAATAATTTACTATAGAAAAGGCAATCCCTGGCGTATTTAAAATTTGCGACAGTAAAAAATTAATTTTTGAAAAAATTTACTAAAGAAAAGGCAATCCCTAGCGTAATTAAAATTTGCGACAGTATAAAATTAATTTTTGAAAAATTTACTATAGAAAAGGCAATCCCTGGCGTAATTAAAACTTGCGACAGTAAAAAATTATTTTTTGCAAAATTTGCTATAGAAAAGGCAATCCCTGGCGTAATTAAAATTTGCGACAGTAAAAAATTATTTTTTGAATAATTTACTATAGAAAAGGCAATCCCTGGCGTATTTTAAATTTGCGACAGTAAAAAATTAATTTTTGAAAAATTTACTAGAGAAAAGGCAATCCCTAGCGTAATTAAAATTTGCGACAGAAAAAAATTAATTTTTGAAAAATTTACTATAGAAAAGGCAATCCCTGGCGTAATTAAAATTTGAGACAGTAAAAAATAATTTTTTGAATAATTTACTATAGAAAAGGCAATCCCTGGCGTATTTAAAATTTGCGACAGTAAAAAATTATTTTTTGAATAATTTACTATAGAAAGGGCAATCCCTGGCGTATTTAAAATATGCGACAGTAAAAAATTATTTTTTGAATAATTTACTATAGAAAAGGAAATCCCTGGCGTATTTAAAATTTGCGACAGTAAAAAATTAATTTTTGAAAAATTTACTATAGAAAAGGCAATCCCTGGCGTATTTAAAATTTGCGACAGTTTAAAATTAATTTTTGAAAAATTTACTATAGAAAAGGCAATCCCTGGCATATTTAAAATTTGCAACAGAAAAAAATTAATTTTTGAAAAATTTACTATAGAAAAGGCAATCCCTGGCGTAATTAAAATTTGCGACAGTAAAAAATTATTTTTTGAATAATTTACTATAGAAAAGGCAATCCCTGGCGTAATTAAAATTTGCGACAGTATAAAATTAATTTTTGAAAAATTTACTAAAGAAAAGGCAATCCCTGGCGTAATTAAAACTTGCGACAGTAAAAAATTATTTTTTGCAAAATTTACTATAGAAAAGGCAATCCCTGGCGTAATTAAAATTTGCGACATTGAAAAATTATTTTTTGAATAATTTACTATAGAAAAGGCAATCCCTGGCGTATTTAAAATTTGCGACAGTAAAAAATTAATTTTTGAAAAATTTACTAAAGAAAAGGCAATCGCTAGCGTAATTAAAATTTGCGAAAGAAAAAAATTAATTTTTGAAAAATTTACTATAGAAAAGCAATCCCTGGCGTAATTAAAATTTGCGACAGAAAAAAATTATTTTTTATTTTTTGAATAATTTACTATAGAAAAGGCAATCCCTTGCGTATTTAAAATTTGCGACAGTAAAAAAATTATTTTTTGAAAAATTTACTATAGAAAAGGCAATCCCTGGCGTATTTAAAATTTGCGACAGTTTAAAATTAATTTTTGAAAAATTTACTAGAGAAAAGGCAATCCCTAGCGTAATTAAAATTTGCGACAGAAAAAAATTAATTTTTGAAAAATTTACTATAGAAAAGGCAATCCCTGGCGTAATTAAAATTTGAGACAGTAAAAAATAATTTTTTGAATAATTTACTATAGAAAAGGCAATCCCTGGCGTATTTAAAATTTGCGACAGTAAAAAATTATTTTTTGAATAATTTACTATAGAAAGGGCAATCCCTGGCGTATTTAAAATATGCGACAGTAAAAAATTATTTTTTGAATAATTTACTATAGAAAAGGAAATCCCTGGCGTATTTAAAATTTGCGACAGTAAAAAATTAATTTTTGAAAAATTTACTATAGAAAAGGCAATCCCTGGCGTATTTAAAATTTGCGACAGTAAAAAATTATTTTTTGCAAAATTTACTATAGAAATGGCAATCGCTGGCGTAATTAAAATTTGCGACAGTAAAAAATTATTTTTTGCAAAATTTGCTATAGAAAAGGCAATCCCTGGCGTAATTAAAATTTGCGACAGTAAAAAATTATTTTTTGAATAATTTACTATAGAAAAGGCAATCCCTGGCGTATTTTAAATTTGCGACAGTAAAAAATTAATTTTTGAAAAATTTACTAGAGAAAAGGCAATCCCTAGCGTAATTAAAATTTGCGACAGAAAAAAATTAATTTTTGAAAAATTTACTATAGAAAAGGCAATCCCTGGCGTAATTAAAATTTGCGACAGTAAAAAATAATTTTTTGAATAATTTACTATAGAAAAGGCAATCCCTGGCGTATTTAAAATTTGCGACAGTAAAAAATTATTTTTTGAATAATTTACTATAGAAAGGGCAATCCCTGGCGTATTTAAAATATGCGACAGTAAAAAATTATTTTTTGAATAATTTACTATAGAAAAGGAAATCCCTGGCGTATTTAAAATTTGCGACAGTAAAAAATTAATTTTGAAAAATTTACTATAGAAAAGGCAATCCCTGGCGTATTTAAAATTTGCGACAGTTTAAAATTAATTTTTGAAAAATTTACTATAGAAAAGGCAATCCCTGGCATATTTAAAATTTGCAACAGAAAAAAATTAATTTTTGAAAAATTTACTATAGAAAAGGCAATCCCTGGCGTAATTAAAATTTGCGACAGTAAACAATTATTTTTTGAATAATTTACTATAGAAAAGGCAATCCATGGCGTAATTAAAATTTGCGACAGTATAAAATTAATTTTTGAAAAATTTACTATAGAAAAGGCAATCCCTGGCGTAATTAAAACTTGCGACAGTAAAAAATTATTTTTTGCAAAATTTACTATAGAAAAGGCAATGCCTGGCGTAATTAAAATTTGCGACATTGAAAAATTATTTTTTGAATAATTTACTATAGAAAAGGCAATCCCTGGCGTATTTAAAATTTGCGACAGTAAAAAATTAATTTTTGAAAAATTTACTAAAGAAAAGGCAATCCCTAGCGTAATTAAAATTTGCGACAGAAAAAATTAATTTTTGAAAAATTTACTATAGAAAAGCAATCCCTGGCGTAATTAAAATTTGCGACAGAAAAAAATTATTTTTTATTTTTTGAATAATTTACTATAGAAAAGGCAATCCCTTGCGTATTTAAAATTTGCGACAGTAAAAAATTATTTTTTGCAAAATTTACTATAGAAAAGGCAATCCGTGGCGTAATTAAAATTTGCGACAGTAAAATATTATTTTTTGAATAATTTACTATAGAAAAGGCAATCCCTGGCGTAATTAAAACTTGCGACGGTAAAAAATCAATTTTTGAAAAATTTACTATAGAAAAGGCAATCCCTGGCGTAATTAAAATTTGCGACAGTTAAAAATTATTTTTTGAAAAATTTACTATAGAAAAGGCAATCCCTGGCGTAAAATTTGCGACAGTATAAAATTATTTTTTGAATAATTTACTATAGAAAAGGCAATCACTGGCGTAATTAAAATTTGCGACAGTAAAAAATTATATTTTGAATAATTTACTATAGAAAAGGCAATCCCTGGCGCAATTAAAACTTGCGACAGTAAGAAATTATTTTTTGCAAAATTTACTATAGAAAAGGCAATCCCTGGCGTAGTTAAAATTTGCGACAGTAAAAAATTATTTTTTGCAAAATTTACTATAGAAAAGGCAATCCCTGGCCTAATTAAAATTTGCGACAGTAAAAAATTATTTTTTGAAAACTTTACTATAGAAAAGGCAATCCCTGGCGTAATTAAAATTTGCGACAGAAAAAAATTAATTTTTGAAAAATTTACTATAGAAAAGGCAATCCCTGGCGTAATTAAAATTTGCGACAGTAAAAAATTATTTTTTGCAAGATTTACTATAGAAAAGGCAATCCCTGGCGTAATTCAAACTTGCGACAGTAAAAAATTATTTTTTGAATAATTTACTATAGAAAATGCAATCCCTGGCGTAATTAAAATTTGCGACAGTAAAAAATTATTTTTTGAATAATTTACTATAGAAAAGGTAATACCTGGCGTAATTAAAATTTGCGACAGTAAAAAAATATTTTTTGAATTATTTACTATAGAAAAGGCAATCCCTGGCGTAATTAAAACTTGCGACAGTAAAAAATTAATTTTTGAAAAATTTACTATCGAAAAGGCAATCCCTGGCGTAATTAAAATTAACGACAGTAAAAAATTATTTTTGAAAAATTTACTATAGAAAAGGCAATCCCTGGCGTAATTAAAATTTGCGACAGAAAAAAATTAATTTTTGAAAAATTTACTATAGGAAAGGCAATCCCTGGCGTAATTAAAATTTGCGACATAAGAAAATTATTTTTTGAATAATTTACTATAGAAAAGGAAATCCGTGGCGTAATTAAAATTTGCGACAGTAAAAAATTATTTTTTGCAAAATTTACTATAGAAATGGCAATCGCTGGCGTAATTAAAATTTGCGACCGTAAAAAATTATTTTTTGAATAATTTACTATAGAAAAGGCAATCCCTGGCGTAATTAAAATTTGCGACAGTATAAAATTATTTTTTGAATAATTTACTATAGAAAAGGCAATCCCTGGCGTATTTAAAATATGCGAGAGTAAAAAATTATTTTTTGAATAATTTACTATAGAAAAGGCAATCCCTGGCGTATTTAAAATTTGCGACAGTAAAAAATTATTTTTTGAAAAATTTACTATAGAAAAGGCAATCCCTGGCGTAATTAAAATTTGCGACAGTTTAAAATTAATTTTTGAAAAATTTACTATAGAAAAGGCAATCCCTGGCATATTTAAAATTTGCAACAGAAAAAAATTAATTTTTGAAATATTTACTATAGAAAAGGCAATCCCTGGCGTAATTAAAACTTGCGACAGTAAAAAATTATTTTTTGAATAATTTACCATAGAAAAGGCAATCCCTGGCGTAATTAAAATTTGCGACAGTATAAAATTAATTTTTGAAAAATTTACTATAGAAAAGGCAATCCCTGGCCTAATTAAAACTTGCGACAGTAAAAAATTATTTTTTGAATAATTTACTATAGAAAAGGCAATCCCTGGCGTAATTAAAATTTGCGACAGTAAAAAATTATTTTTTGAAAAATTTACTATAGAAAAGGCAATCCCTGGCGTAATTAAAACCTGCGACAGTAAAAAATTAATTTTTGAAAAATTTACTATAGAAAAGGCAAACCCTAGCGTAATTAAAATTTGCGACAGAAAAAAATTAATTTTTGAAAAATTTACTATAGAAAAGGCAATCCCTGGCGTAATTAAAATTTGCGACAGAAAAAAATTATTTTTTATTTTTTGAATAATTTACTATAGAAAAGGCAATCCCTGGCGTATTTAAAATTTGCGACAGTAAAAAATTATTTTTTGCAAAATTTACTATAGAAAAGGCAATCCCTGGCGTAATTAAAATTTGCGACAGTAAAATATTATTTTTTGAATAATTTACTATAGAAAAGCAATCCCTGGCGTAATTAAAATTTGCGACAGTAAAAAATTATTTTTTGAAAAATTTACTATAGAAAAGGCAATCCCTGGCGTAATTAAAACCTGCGACAGTAAAAAATTAATTTTTGAAAAATTTACTATAGAAAAGGCAAACCCTAGCGTAATTAAAATTTGCGACAGAAAAAAATTAATTTTTGAAAAATTTACTATAGAAAAGGCAATCCCTGGCGTAATTAAAATTTGCGACAGAAAAAAATTATTTTTTATTTTTTGAATAATTTACTATAGAAAAGGCAATCCCTGGCGTATTTAAAATTTGCGACAGTAAAAAATTATTTTTTGCAAAATTTACTATAGAAAAGGCAATCCCTGGCGTAATTAAAATTTGCGACAGTAAAATATTATTTTTTGAATAATTTACTATAGAAAAGGCAATCCCTGGCGTAATTAAAATTTGCGACAGTAAAAAATTATTTTTTGAATAATTTACTATAGAAAGGCTATCCCTGGCGTAATTAAAATTTGCGACAGTAAAAAATTATTTTTTGAATAATTTACTATAGAAAAGGCAAACCCTGGTGTAATTAAAACTTGCGACAGTAAAAAATTAATTTTTGAAAAATTTACTATAGAAAAGGCAATCCCTGGCGTAATTAAAATTTGCGATAGTAAAAAATTATTTTTTGAAAAATTTACTATAGGAAAGGCAATCCCTGGCGTATTTAAAATTTGCGACAGCAAAAAATTATTTTTTGCTAAATTTACTATAGAAAAGGCAATCCCTGGCGTAATTAAAATATGCGAGAGTAAAAAATTATTTTTTTGCAAAATTTACTATAGAAAAGGCAATCCATGGCGTACTTAAAATTTGCGACAGTGAAAAGTTATTTTTTGAAAAATTTACTATAGAAAAGGCAATCCCTGACGTAATTAAAATTTGCGACAGAAAAAAATTAATTTTTGAAAAATTTACTATAGAAAAGGCAATCCCTGGTTTATTTAAAATTTGCGAGAGTAAAAAATTATTTTTTGAATAATTTACTATAGAAAAGGCAATCCCTGGCGTAATTAAAATTTGCGACAGAAAAAAATTATTTTTTGAATAATTTACTATAGAAAAGCCAAACCCTGACGTATTTAAAATTTGCGACAGTATAAAATTAATTTTTGAAAAATTTACTATAGAAAAGGCAATCCCTGGCGTAATTAAAACTTGCGACAGTAAAAAATTAATTTTTGAAAAATTTACTATAGAAAAGGCAATCCCTGGCGTAATTAAAATTTGCTACAGTAAAAAAATATTTTTTGAATAATTTACTATAGAAAAGCCAATCCCTGGCGTAATTAAAATTTGCGTCAGTAAAAAATTATATTTTGAAAAATTTACTATAGAAAAGGCAATCCCTGGCGTAATTAAAACCTGCGACAGTAAAAAATTAATTTTTGAAAAATTTACTATAGAAAAGGCAAACCCTAGCGTAATTAAAATTTGCGACAGAAAAAAATTAATTTTTGAAAAATTTACTATAGAAAAGGCAATCCCTGGCGTAATTAAAATTTGCGACAGAAAAAAATTAATTTTTGAAAAATTTACTATAGAAAAGGCAATCCCTGGCGTAATTAAAATTTGCGACAGAAAAAAATTATTTTTTATTTTTTGAATAATTTACTATAGAAAAGGCAATCCCTGGCGTATTTAAAATTTGCGACAGTAAAAAATTATTTTTTGCAAAATTTACTATAGAAAAGGCAATCCCTGGCGTAATTAAAATTTGCGACAGTAAAATATTATTTTTTGAATAATTTACTATAGAAAAGCAATCCCTGGCGTAATTAAAATTTGCGACAGTAAAAAATTATTTTTTGAAAAATTTACTATAGAAAAGGCAATCCCTGGCGTAATTAAAACCTGCGACAGTAAAAAATTAATTTTTGAAAAATTTACTATAGAAAAGGCAAACCCTAGCGTAATTAAAATTTGCGACAGAAAAAAATTAATTTTTGAAAAATTTACTATAGAAAAGGCAATCCCTGGCGTAATTAAAATTTGCGACAGAAAAAAATTATTTTTTATTTTTTGAATAATTTACTATAGAAAAGGCAATCCCTGGCGTATTTAAAATTTGCGACAGTAAAAAATTATTTTTTGCAAAATTTACTATAGAAAAGGCAATCCCTGGCGTAATTAAAATTTGCGACAGTAAAATATTATTTTTTGAATAATTTACTATAGAAAAGGCAATCCCTGGCGTAATTAAAATTTGCGACAGTAAAAAATTATTTTTTGAATAATTTACTATAGAAAGGCTATCCCTGGCGTAATTAAAATTTGCGACAGTAAAAAATTATTTTTTGAATAATTTACTATAGAAAAGGCAAACCCTGGTGTAATTAAAACTTGCGACAGTAAAAAATTAATTTTTGAAAAATTTACTATAGAAAAGGCAATCCCTGGCGTAATTAAAATTTGCGATAGTAAAAAATTATTTTTTGAAAAATTTACTATAGGAAAGGCAATCCCTGGCGTATTTAAAATTTGCGACAGCAAAAAATTATTTTTTGCTAAATTTACTATAGAAAAGGCAATCCCTGGCGTAATTAAAATATGCGAGAGTAAAAAATTATTTTTTTGCAAAATTTACTATAGAAAAGGCAATCCATGGCGTACTTAAAATTTGCGACAGTGAAAAGTTATTTTTTGAAAAATTTACTATAGAAAAGGCAATCCCTGACGTAATTAAAATTTGCGACAGAAAAAAATTAATTTTTGAAAAATTTACTATAGAAAAGGCAATCCCTGGTTTATTTAAAATTTGCGACAGTAAAAAATTATTTTTTGAATAATTTACTATAGAAAAGGCAATCCCTGGCGTAATTAAAATTTGCGACAGAAAAAAATTATTTTTTGAATAATTTACTATAGAAAAGCCAAACCCTGACGTATTTAAAATTTGCGACAGTATAAAATTAATTTTTGAAAAATTTACTATAGAAAAGGCAATCCCTGGCGTAATTAAAACTTGCGACAGTAAAAAATTAATTTTTGAAAAATTTACTATAGAAAAGGCAATCCCTGGCGTAATTAAAATTTGCTACAGTAAAAAAATATTTTTTGAATAATTTACTGTAGAAAAGCCAATCCCTGGCGTAATTAAAATTTGCGTCAGTAAAAAATTATATTTTGAAAAATTTACTATAGAAAAGGCAATCCCTGGCGTAATTAAAACCTGCGACAGTAAAAAATTAATTTTTGAAAAATTTACTATAGAAAAGGCAAACCCTAGCGTAATTAAAATTTGCGACAGAAAAAAATTAATTTTTGAAAAATTTACTATAGAAAAGGCAATCCCTGGCGTAATTAAAATTTGCGACAGAAAAAAATTATTTTTTATTTTTTGAATAATTTACTATAGAAAAGGCAATCCCTGGCGTATTTAAAATTTGCGACAGTAAAAAATTATTTTTTGCAAAATTTACTATAGAAAAGGCAATCCCTGGCGTAATTAAAATTTGCGACAGTAAAATATTATTTTTTGAATAATTTACTATAGAAAAGGCAATCCCTGGCGTAATTAAAACTTGCGAAAGTAAAAAATTATTTTTTGAATAATTTACCATAGAAAAGGCAATCCCTGGCGTAATTAAAATTTGCGACAGTATAAAATTAATTTTTGAAAAATTTACTATAGAAAAGGCAATCCTTGGCCTAATTAAAACTTGCGACAGTAAAAAATTATTTTTTGAATAATTTACTATAGAAAAGGCAATCCCTGGCATAATTAAAATTTGCGACAGTAAAAAATTATTTTTTGAAAAATTTACTATAGAAAAGGCAATCCCTGGCGTAATTAAAACCTGCGACAGTAAAAAATTAATTTTTGAAAAATTTACTATAGAAAAGGCAAACGCTAGCGTAATTAAAATTTGCGACAGAAAAAAATTAATTTTTGAAAAATTTACTATAGAAAAGGCCATCCCTGGCGTAATTAAAATTTGCGACAGAAAAAAATTATTTTATATTTTTTGAATAATTTACTATAGAAAAGGCAATCCCTGGCGTATTTAAAATTTGCGACAGTAAAAAATTATTTTTTGCAAAATTTACTATAGAAAAGGCAATCCCTGGCGTAATTAAAATTTGCGACAGTAAAATATTATTTTTTGAATAATTTACTATAGAAAAGGCAAACCCTGGTGTAATTAAAACTTGCGACAGTAAAAAATTAATTTTTGAAAAATTTACTATAGAAAAGGCAATCCCTGGCGTAATTAAAATTTGCGACAGTAAAAAATTATTTTTTGAAAAATTTACTATAGAAAAGGCAATCCCTGGCGTATTTAAAATTTGCGACAGCAAAAAATTATTTTTTGCTAAATTTACTATAGAAAAGGCAATCCCTGGCGTAATTAAAATATGCGACAGTAAAAAATTATTTTTTGCAAAATTTACTATAGAAAAGGCAATCCATGGCGTACTTAAAATTTGCGACAGTGAAAAGTTATTTATTGAAAAATTTACTATAGAAAAGGCAATCCCTGACGTAATTAAAATTTGCGACAGAAAAAAATTAATTTTTGAAAAATTTACTATAGAAAAGGCAATCCCTGGTTTATTTAAAATTTGCGACAGTAAAAAATTATTTTTTGAATAATTTACTATAGAAAAGGCAATTCCTGGCGTAATTAAAATTTGCGACAGAAAAAAATTATTTTTTGAATAATTTACTATAGAAAAGCCAAACCCTGACGTATTTAAAATTTGCGACAGTATAAAATTAATTTTTGAAAAATTTACTATCGAAAAGGCAATCCCTGGCGTAATTAAAACTTGCGACAGTAAAAAATTAATTTTTGAAAAATTTACTATAGAAAAGGCAATCCCTGGCGTAATTAAAATTTGCTATAGTAAAAAAATATTTTTGAATAATTTACTATAGAAAAGCCAATCCCTGGCGTAATTAAAATTTGCGTCAGTAAAAAATTATATTTTGAAAAATTTACTATAGAAAAGGCAATCCCTGGCGTAATTAAAACCTGCGACAGTAAAAAATTAATTTTTGAAAAATTTACTATAGAAAAGGCAAACCCTAGCGTAATTAAAATTTGCGACAGAAAAAAATTAATTTTTGAAAAATTTACTATAGAAAAGGCAAACCCTAGCGTAATTAAAATTTGCGACAGAAAAAAATTAATTTTTGAAAAATTTACTATAGAAAAGGCAATCCCTGGCGTAATTAAAATTTGCGACAGAAAAAAATTATTTTCTATTTTTTGAATAATTTACTAAAGAAAAGGCAATCCCTGGCGTATTTAAAATTTGCGACAGTAAAAAATTATTTTTGCAAAATTTACTACAGAAAAGGCAATCCCTGGCGTAATTAAAATTTGCGACAGTAAAATATTATTTTTTTAATAATTTACTATAGAATATGCAAACTCTGGCGTAATTAAAACTTGCGACAGTAAAAAATTATTTTTTGAATAAATTACCATAGAAAAGGCAATCCCTGGCGTAATTAAAATTTGCGACAGTATAAAATTAATTTTTGAAAAATTTACTATAGAAGAGGCAATCCCTGGCATATTTAAAATTTGCAACAGAAAAAAATTAATTTTTGAAAAATTTACTATAGAAAAGGCAATCCCTGGCGTAATTAAAACTTGCGACAGTAAAAAATTATTTTTTGAATAATTTACCAAAGAAAAGGCAATCCCTGGCGTAATTAAAATTTGCGACAGTATAAAATTAATTTTTGAAAAATTTACTATAGAAAAGGCAATCCATGGCGTAATTAAAATCTGCGACAGTAAAAAATTATTTTTTGAAAAATTTACTATAGAAAAGGCAATCCCTGGCGTAATTAAAACCTGCGACAGTAAAAAATTAATTTTTGAAAAATTTACTATAGAAAAGGCAAACCCTAGCGTAATTAAAATTTGCGACAGAAAAAAATTAATTTTTGAAAAATTTACTATAGAAAAGGCAATCCCTGGCGTAATTAAAATTTGCGACAGAAAAAAATTATTTTTTATTTTTTGAATAATTTACTATAGAAAAGGCAATCCCTGGCGTATTTAAAATTTGCGACAGTAAAAAATTATTTTTTGCAAAATTTACAATAGAAAAGGCAATCCCTGGCGTAATTAAAATTTGCGACAGTAAAATATTATTTTTTGAATAATTTACTATAGAAAAGGCAATCCCTGGCGTAATTAAAACTTGCGACAGTAAAAAATTATTTTTTGAATAATTTACTATAGAAAAGGCAATCCCTGGCGTAATTAAAATTTGCGACAGTAAAAAATTATTTTTTGAATAATTTACTATAGAAAGGCTATCCCTGGTTTATTTAAAATTTGCGACAGTAAAAAATTATTTTTTGAATAATTTACTATAGAAAAGCCAATCCCTGGCGTAATTAAAATTTGCGTCAGTAAAAAATTATATTTTGAAAAATTTACTATAGAAAAGGCAATCCCTGGCGTAATTAAAACCTGCGACAGTAAAAAATTAATTTTTGAAAAATTTACTATAGAAAAGGCAAACCCTAACGTAATTAAAATTTGCGACAGAAAAAAATTAATTTTTGAAAAATTTACTATAGAAAAGGCAATCCCTGGCGTAATTAAAATTTGCGACAGTAAAAAATTATTTTTTGAATAATTTACTATAGAAAGGGCAATCCTTGGCGTAATTAAAATTTACGACAGTAAAAAATTATTTTTTGAATAATTTACTATAGAAAAGGCTATCCCTGGCGTAATTAAAATTTGCGACAGTAAAAAATTATTTTTTGAATAATTTACTATAGAAAAGGCAAACCCTGGTGTAATTAAAACTTGCGACAGTAAAAAATTAATTTTTGAAAAATTTACTATAGAAAAGGCAATCCCTGGCGTAATTAAAATTTGCGACAGTAAAAAATTATTTTTTGAAAAATTTACTATAGAAAAGGCAATCCCTGGCGTATTTAAAATTTGCGACAGCAAAAAATTATTTTTTGCTAAATTTACTATTGAAAAGGCAATCCCTGGCGTAATTAAAATATGCGACAGTAAAAAATTATTTTTTGCAAAATTTACTATAGAAAAGGCAATCCATGGCGTACTTAAAATTTGCGACAGTGAAAAGTTATTTTTTGAAAAATTTACTATAGAAAAGGCAATCCCTGACGTAATTAAAATTTGCGACAGAAAAAAATTAATTTTTGAAAAATTTACTATAGAAAAGGCAATCCCTGGTTTATTTAAAATTTGCGACAGTAAAAAATTATTTTTTGAATAATTTACTATAGAAAAGGCAATCCCTGGCGTATTTTAAATTTGCGACAGCAAAAAATTTTTTTTTGCTAAATTTACTATAGAAAAGGCAATCCCTGGCGTAATTAAAATATGCGACAGTAAAAAATTATGTTTTGCAAAATTTACTATAGAAAAGGCAATCCATGGCGTACTTAAAATTTGCGACAGTGAAAAGTTATTTTTTGAAAAATTTACTATAGAAAAGGCAATCCCTGACGTAATTAAAATTTGCGACAGAAAAAAATTAATTTTTGAAAAATTTACTATAGAAAAGGCAATCCCTGGTTTATTTAAAATTTGCGACAGTAAAAAATTATTTTTTGAATAATTTACTATAGAAAAGCCAATCCCTGGCGTAATTAAAATTTGCGTCAGTAAAAAATTATATTTTGAAAAATTTACTATAGAAAAGGCAATCCCTGGCGTAATTAAAACCTGCGACAGTAAAAAATTAATTTTTGAAAAATTTACTATAGAAAAGGCAAACCCTAACGTAATTAAAATTTGCGACAGAAAAAAATTAATTTTTGAAAAATTTACTATAGAAAAGGCAATCCCTGGCGTAATTAAAATTTGCGACAGAAAAAAATTATTTTTTATTTTTTGAATAATTTACTATAGAAAAGGCAATCCCTGGCGTAATTAAAATTTGCGACAGTAAAATATTATTTTTTTAATAATTTACTATAGAAAAGGCAATCCCTGGCGTAACTAAAACTTGCGACAGTAAAAAATTATTTTTTGAATAATTTACTATAGAAAGGGCAATCCCTGGCGTAATTAAAATTTACGACAGTAAAAAATTATTTTTTGAATAATTTACTATAGAAAGGCTATCCCTGGCGTAATTAAAATTTGCGACAGTAAAAAATTATTTTTTGAATAATTTACTATAGAAAAGGCAAACCCTGGTGTATTTAAAACTTGCGACAGTAAAAAATTAATTTTTGAAAAATTTACTATAGAAAAGGCAATCCCTGGCGTAATTAAAATTTGCGACAGTAAAAAATTATTTTTTGAAAAATTTACTATAGAAAAGGCAATCCCTGGCGTATTTAAAATTTGCGACAGCAAAAAATTATTTTTTGCTAAATTTACTATTGAAAAGGCAATCCCTGGCGTAATTAAAATATGCGACAGTAAAAAATTATTTTTTGCAAAATTTACTATAGAAAAGGCAATCCATGGCGTACTTAAAATTTGCGACAGTGAAAAGTTATTTTTTGAAAAATTTACTATAGAAAAGGCAATCCCTGACGTAATTAAAATTTGCGACAGAAAAAAATTAATTTTTGAAAAATTTACTATAGAAAAGGCAATCCCTGGTTTATTTAAAATTTGCGACAGTAAAAAATTATTTTTTGAATAATTTACTATAGAAAAGGCAATCCCTGGCGTAATTAAAATTTGCGACAGAAAAAAATTATATTTTGAAAAATTTACTATAGAAAAGGCAATCCCTGGCGTAATTAAAATTTGCGACAAACCTTGACGTATTTAAAATTTGCGACAGTATAAAATTAATTTTTGAAAAATTTACTATAGAAAAGGCAATCCCTGGCGTAATTAAAACTTGCGACAGTAAAAAATTAATTTTTGAAAAATTTACTATAGAAAAGGCAATCCCTGGCGTAATTAAAATTTGCTACAGTAAAAAAATATTTTTTGAATAATTTACTATAGAAAAGCCAATCCCTGGCGTAATTAAAATTTGCGTCAGCAAAAAATTAATTTTTGAAAAATTTACTATAGAAGGGCAATCCCTGGCGTAATTAAAATTTGCCACAGTAAAAAATTATTTTTTGAATAATTTACTATAGAAAAGGCAATCCCTGGCGTATTTAAAACTTGCGACAGTAAAAAATTAATTTTTGAAAAATTTACTATAGAAAACGCAATCCCTGGCGTATTTAAATCTTGCGACAGTAAAAAATTAATTTTTGAAAAATTTACTATAGAAAAGGCAATCCCTGGCGTATTTAAAATATGCGACAGTAAAAAATTATTTTTTGAATAATTTACTATAGAAAAGGCAATCCCTGGCGTAATTAAAATTTGCGACAGAAAAAAATTATTTTTTGAATAATTTACTATAGAAAACACAATCCCTGGACTAAGTAAAATTTGCGACAGTGAAAAATTAATTTTTGAAAAATTTACTATAGAAAAGGCAATCCCTGGCGTATTTAAAATTTGCGACAGAAAAAAATTATTTTTTGAATAATTTACTATAGAAAAGGCAATCCCTGGCGTATTTAAAATATGCGACAGTAAAAAAAATATTTTTTGAATAATTTAATATAGAAAAGGCAATCCCTGGCGTAATTAAAATTTGCCACAGTAAATAATTATTTTTTGAATAATTTACTATAGAAAAGGCAATCCCTGGCGTAATTAAAATTTGCGACAGTAAAAAATTATTTTTTGACAAATTTACTATAGAAAAGGCAATCCCTGGCGTATTTAAAATTTGCGACAGTAAAAAATAATTTTTTGCAAAATTTAATATAGAAATGGCAATCCCTGGCGTAATTAAAATTTGCGACAGTAAAAAATTATTTTTTGCAAAATTTACTATAGAAAAAGCAATCCCTGGCGTAATTAAAATTTGGGTCAGCAAAAAATTAATTTTTGAAAAATTTACTATAGAAGGGCAATCCCTGGCGTAATTAAAATTTGCCACAGTAAAAAATTATTTTTTGAATAATTTACTATAGAAAAGGCAATCCCTGGCGTATTTAAAACTTGCGACAGTAAAAAATTAATTTTTGAAAAATTTACTATAGAAAACGCAATCCCTGGCGTATTTAAAATATGCGACAGTAAAAAATTATTTTTTGAATAATTTACCGTAGAAAAGGCAATCCCTGGTGTATTTAAAATTTGCGACAGAAAAAAAATTTTTTTTGAATAATTTACTATAGAAAAGACAATCCCTGGCGTAATTAAAATTTGCGACAGTAAAAAATTAATTTTTGAAAAATTTACTATAGAAAACGCAATCCCTGGCGTATTTAAAATTTGCGACAGTAAAAAATTAATTTTTGAAAAATTTACTATAGAAAACGCAATCCCTGGCGTATTTAAAATTTGCGACAGAAAAAAATTATTTTTTGCATAATTTACTATAGAAAAGGCAATCCCTGGCGTATTTAAAATATGCGACAGTAAAAAATTATTTATTGAATAATTTAATATAGAAAAGGCAATCTCTGGCGTAATTAAAATTTGCGACAGTAAAAAATTATTTTTTGAATAATTTACTATAGAAAAGGCAATCCCTGGCGTAATTAAAATTTGCGACAATAAAAAATTATTTTTTGAAAAATTTACTATAGATAAGGCAATCCCTGGCGTATTGAAAATTTGCGACAGTAAAAAATAATTTTTTGCAAAATTTACTATAGAAATGGCAATCCCTGGCTTAATTAAAATTTGCGACAGTAAAAAATTATTTTTTGCAAAATTTACTATAGAAAAGGCAATCCCTGGCGTAATTAAAATTTGCGACAGTAAAAAATTAATTTTTGAATAATTTACTATAGAAAAGGCAATCCCTGGCGTAATTAAAATTTGCGACAGTAAAAAATTAATGTTTGAAAAATTTACTATAGAAAAGGCAATCCCTGGCGTATTTAAAATTTGCGACAGTAAAAAATTATTTTTTGAATATTTTACTATAGAAAAGGCAATCCCTGGCGTATTTAAAATTTGCGACAGTAAAAAATTAATTTTTGAAAAATTTACTATAGAAAAGGCAATCCCTGGCGTAATTAAAATTTGCGAGAGTAAAAAATAATTTTTTGAAAAATTTACTATAGAAAAGGCAATCCCTGGCGTAATTAAAATTTGCGACAGTAAAAAATTAATTTTTGAATAATTTACTATAGAAAAGGTAATCCCTGGCGTAATTTAAATTTGCGACAGTAAAAAATTATTTTTTGAATAATTTACTATAGAAAAGGCAATCCCTGGCGTACTTAAAATTTGCGACAGTATAAAATTAATTTTTGAAAAATTTACTATAGAAAAGGCAATCCCTGGCGTATTTTAAATTTGCGACAGAAAAAAATTATTTTTTGAATAATTTACTATAGAAAAGGCAATCCCTGGCGTATTTAAAATATGCGACAGTAAAAAATTATTTTTTGAATAATTTACTATAGAAAAGGCAATCCCTGGCGTAATTAAAATTTTCGACAGTAAAAAATTATTTTTTGAAAAATTTACTATAGAAAAGGCAATCAATCTCTGGCGTATTTAAAATTTGCGACAGTAAAAAATTATTTTTTGCAAAATTTACTATAGAAAAAGCAATCCCTGACGTAATTGAAATTTGCGACAGTAAAAAAATATTTTTTGAATAATATACTATAGAAAAGGCAATCCCTGGCGTATTTAAAATTTGCGAGAGAAAAAAATTATTTTTTGAAAAATTTACTATAGAAAAGGCAATCCCTGGCGTATTTAAAATTTGCGACAGTAAAAAATTATTTATTGAATAATTTACTATAGAAAAGGCAATCCCTGGCGTAATTAAAATTTGCGTCAGTAAAAAATTAATTTTTGAATAATTTACTATAGAAAAGGCAATCCCTGGCGTAATTAAAATTTGCGACAGTAAAAAATTATTTTTCGAATAATTTACTATAGAAAAGGCAATCCCTGGCGTAATTAAAACTTGCGACAGTAAAAAATTAATTTTTGCAAAATTTACTATAGAAAAGGCAATCCCTGGCGTATTTAAATTTTGCGACAGAAAAAATTATTTTTTGGAAAATTTACTATAGAAAAGGCAATCCCTGGCGTATTTAAAATTTGCGACAGTAAAAAATTATTTTTTGAATAATTTACTATAGAAAAGGCAATCCCTGGCGTAATTAAAATTTGCGACAGTAAAAAATTATTTTTTGAAAAATTTACTATAGAAAAGGCAATCCCTGGCGTATTTAAAACTTGCGACAGTAAAAAATTATTTTTTGAACAATTTACTATAGAAAAGGCAATCCCTGGCGTATTTAAAATATGTGACAGTAAAAAATTATTTTTTTAATAATTTACTATAGAAAAGGCAATCCCTGGCGTAATTAAAATTTGCGACAGTAAAAAATTATTTTTTGAAAAATTTACTATAGATAAGGCAATCCCTGGCGTATTTAAAATTTGCGACAGTAAAAAATAATTTTTTGCAAAATTTACTATAGAAATGGCAATTGGCGTAATTAAAATTTGCGACAGTAAAATTATTTTTGCAAAATTTACTATAGAAAAGGCAATCCCTGGCGTAATTAAAATTTGCGACAGTAAAAAATTAATTTTTGAATAATTTACTATAGAAAAGGCAATCCCTGGCGTAATTAAAATTTGCGACAGTAAAAAATTAATGTTTGAAAAATTTACTATAGAAAAGGCAATCCCTGGCGTATTTTAAATTTGCGACAGAAAAAAATTATTTTTTGAATAATTTACTATAGAAAAGGCAATCTCTGGAGTATTTAAAATATGCGACAGTAAAAAATTATTGAATAATTTACTATAGAAAAGGCAATCCCTGCCGTAATTAAAATTTGCGACAGTAAAAAATTATTTTTTGAAAAATTTACTATAAAAAGGCAATCCCTGGCGTAGTTAAAACTTGCGACAGTAAAAAATTATTTTTTGAATAATTTACTATAGAAAAGGCAATCCCTGGCGTAATTAAAATTTGCGACAGTAAAAAATTATTTTTTGAAAAATTTACTATAGAAAAGGCAATCCCTGGCGTAATTAAAACCTGCGACAGTAAAAAATTAATTTTTGAAAAATTTACTATAGAAAAGGCAAACCCTAGCGTAATTAAAATTTGCGACAGAAAAAAATTAATTTTTGAAAAATTTACTATAGAAAAGGCAATCCCTGGCGTAATTAAAATTTGCGACAGAAAAAATTATTTTTTATTTTTTGAATAATTTACTATAGAAAAGGCAATCCCTGGCGTATTTAAAACTTGCGACTGTAAAAAATTAATTTTTGAAAAATTTACTATAGAAAACGCAATCCCTGGCGTATTTAAAATATGCGACAGTAAAAAATTATTTTTTGAATAATTTACCGTAGAAAAGGCAATCCCCTCGTATTTAAAATTTGCGACAGTAAAAAATTAATTTTTGAAAAATTTACTATAGAAAACGCAATCCCTGGCGTATTTAAAATTTGCGACAGAAAAAAAATTATTTTTTATATAATTTACTATAGAAAAAGCAATCCCTGGCGTATTTAAAATATGCGACAGTAAAAAATTATTTATTGAATAATTTAATATAGAAAAGGCAATCCCTGGCGTAATTAAAATTTGCGACAGTAAAAAATTATTTTTTGAATAATTTACTATAGAAAAGGCAATCCCTGGCGTAATTAAAACTTGCGACAGTAAAAAATTATTTTTTGAAAAATTTACTATAGATAAGGCAATCCCTGGCGTATTGAAAATTTGCGACAGTAAAAAATAATTTTTTACAAAATTTACTATAGAAATGGCAATCCCTGGCTTAATTAAAATTTGCGACAGTAAAAAATTATTTTTTGCAAAATTTACTATAGAAAAGGCAATCCCTGGCGTAATTAAAATTTGCGACAGTAAAAAATTAATTTTTGAATAATTTACTATAGAAAAGGCAATCCCTGGCGTAATTAAAATTTGCGACAGTAAAAAATTAATGTTTGAAAAATTTACTATAGAGAAGGCAATCCCTGGCGTATTTAAAATTTGCGACAGTAAAAAATTATTTTTTGAATATTTTACTATAGAAAAGGCAATCCCTGGCGTATTTAAAATTTGCGACAGTAAAAAATTAATTTTTGAAAAATTTACTATAGAAAAGGCAATCCCTGGCGTAATTAAAATTTGCGACAGTAAAAAATTATTTTTTGAAAAATTTACTATAGAAAAGGCAATCCCTGGCGTAATTAAAATTTGCGACAGTAAAAAATTAATTTTTGAATAATTTACTATAGAAAAGGTAATCCCTGGCGTAATTTAAATTTGCGACAGTAAAAAATTATTTTTTGAATAATTTACTATAGAAAAGGCAATCCCTGGCGTACTTAAAATTTGCGACAGTATAAAATTAATTTTTGAAAAATTTACTATAGAAAAGGCAATCCCTGGCGTATTTTAAATTTGCGACAGAAAAAAATTATTTTTTGAGTAATTTACTATAGAAAAGGCAATCCCTGGCGTATTTAAAATATGCGACAGTAAAAAATTATTTTTTGAATAATTTACTATAGAAAAGGCAATCCCTGGCGTAATTAAAATTTGCGACAGTAAAAAATTATTTTTTGAAAAATTTACTATAAAAAGGCAATCAATCTCTCGCGTATTTAAAATTTGCGACAGTAAAAAATTATTTTTTGCAAAATTTACTATAGAAAAAGCAATCCCTGACGCAATTAAAATTTGCGACAGTAAAAAAATATTTTTTGAATAATATACTATAGAAAAGGCAATCCCTGGCGTATTTAAAATTTGCGAGAGAAAGAAATTATTTTTTGAAAAATTTACTATAGAAAAGGCAATCCCTGGCTTATTTAAAATTTGCGACAGTAAAAAATTATTTTTTGAATAATTTACTATAGAAAAGGCAATCCCTGGCGTAATTAAAATTTGCGACAGTAAAAAATTAATTTTTGAATAATTTACTATAGAAAAGGCAATCCCTGGCGTAATTAAAATTTGCGACAGTAAAAAATTATTTTTCGAATAATTTACTATAGAAAAGGCAATCCCTGGCGTAATTAAAACTTGCGACAGTAAAAAATTAATTTTTGCAAAATTTACTATAGAAAAGGCAATCCCTGGCGTATTTAAATTTTGCGACAGAAAAAAATTATTTTTTGCAAAATTTACTATAGAAAAGGCAATCCCTGGCGTATTTAAAATTTGCGACAGTAAAAAATTATTTTTTGAATAATTTACTATAGAAAAGGCAATCCCTGGCGTAATTAAAATTTGCGACAGTAAAAAATTATTTTTTGAAAAATTTACTATAGAAAAGGCAATCCCTGGCGTATTTAAAACTTGCGACAGTAAAAAATTATTTTTTGTACAATTTACTATAGAAAAGGCAATCCCTGGCGTATTTAAAATATGTGACAGTAAAAAATTATTTTTTGAATAATTTACTATAGAAAAGGCAATCCCTGGCGTAATTAAAATTTGCGACAGTAAAAAATTATTTTTTGAAAAATTTACTATAGAAAAGGCAATCAATCTCTGGCGTATTTAAAATTTGCGACAGTAAAAAATAATTTTTTGCAAAATTTACTATAGAAATGGCAATTGGCGTAATTAAAATTTGCGACAGTAAAAAATTATTTTTTGCAAAATTTACTATAGAAAAGGCAATCCCTGGCGTAATTAAAATTTGCGACCGTAAAAAATTATTTTTTGAATAATTTACTATAGAAAAGGCAATCCCTGGCGTAATTAAAATTTGCGACAGTAAAAAATTATTTTTTGAAAAATTTACTATAGAAAAGGCAATCCCTGGCGTAATTAAAACCTGCGACAGTAAAAAATTAATTTTTGAAAAATTTACTATAGAAAAGGCAAACCCTAGCGTAATTAAAATTTGCGACAGAAAAAAATTAATTTTTGAAAAATTTACTATAGAAAAGGCAATCCCTGGCGTAATTAAAATTTGCGACAGAAAAAAATTATTTTTTATTTTTTGAATAATTTACTATAGAAAAGGCAATCCCTGGCGTATTTAAAACTTGCGACTGTAAAAAATTAATTTTTGAAAAATTTACTATAGAAAACGCAATCCCTGGCGTATTTAAAATATGCGACAGTAAAAAATTATTTTTTGAATAATTTACCGTAGAAAAGGCAATCCCCTCGTATTTAAAATTTGCGACAGTAAAAAATTAATTTTTGAAAAATTTACTATAGAAAACGCAATCCCTGGCGTATTTAAAATTTGCGACAGAAAAAAATTATTTTTTATATAATTTACTATAGAAAAAGCAATCCCTGGCGTATTTAAAATATGCGACAGTAAAAAATTATTTATTGAATAATTTAATATAGAAAAGGCAATCCCTGGCGTAATTAAAATTTGCGACAGTAAAAAATTATTTTTTGAATAATTTACTATAGAAAAGGCAATCCCTGGCGTAATTAAAACTTGCGACAGTAAAAAATTATTTTTTGAAAAATTTACTATAGATAAGGCAATCCCTGGCGTATTGAAAATTTGCGACAGTAAAAAATAATTTTTTACAAAATTTACTATAGAAATGGCAATCCCTGGCTTAATTAAAATTTGCGACAGTAAAAAATTATTTTTTGCAAAATTTACTATAGAAAAGGCAATCCCTGGCGTAATTAAAATTTGCGACAGTAAAAAATTAATTTTTGAATAATTTACTATAGAAAAGGCAATCCCTGGCGTAATTAAAATTTGCGACAGTAAAAAATTAATGTTTGAAAAATTTACTATAGAGAAGGCAATCCCTGGCGTATTTAAAATTTGCGACAGTAAAAAATTATTTTTTGAATATTTTACTATAGAAAAGGCAATCCCTGGCGTATTTAAAATTTGCGACAGTAAAAAATTAATTTTTGAAAAATTTACTATAGAAAAGGCAATCCCTGGCGTAATTAAAATTTGCGACAGTAAAAAATTATTTTTTGAAAAATTTACTATAGAAAAGGCAATCCCTGGCGTAATTAAAATTTGCGACAGTAAAAAATTAATTTTTGAATAATTTACTATAGAAAAGGTAATCCCTGGCGTAATTTAAATTTGCGACAGTAAAAAATTATTTTTTGAATAATTTACTATAGAAAAGGCAATCCCTGGCGTACTTAAAATTTGCGACAGTATAAAATTAATTTTTGAAAAATTTACTATAGAAAAGGCAATCCCTGGCGTATTTTAAATTTGCGACAGAAAAAAATTATTTTTTGAGTAATTTACTATAGAAAAGGCAATCCCTGGCGTATTTAAAATATGCGACAGTAAAAAATTATTTTTTGAATAATTTACTATAGAAAAGGCAATCCCTGGCGTAATTAAAATTTGCGACAGTAAAAAATTATTTTTTGAAAAATTTACTATAAAAAGGCAATCAATCTCTCGCGTATTTAAAATTTGCGACAGTAAAAAATTATTTTTTGCAAAATTTACTATAGAAAAAGCAATCCCTGACGCAATTAAAATTTGCGACAGTAAAAAAATATTTTTTGAATAATATACTATAGAAAAGGCAATCCCTGGCGTATTTAAAATTTGCGAGAGAAAGAAATTATTTTTTGAAAAATTTACTATAGAAAAGGCAATCCCTGGCTTATTTAAAATTTGCGACAGTAAAAAATTATTTTTTGAATAATTTACTATAGAAAAGGCAATCCCTGGCGTAATTAAAATTTGCGACAGTAAAAAATTAATTTTTGAATAATTTACTATAGAAAAGGCAATCCCTGGCGTAATTAAAATTTGCGACAGTAAAAAATTATTTTTCGAATAATTTACTATAGAAAAGGCAATCCCTGGCGTAATTAAAACTTGCGACAGTAAAAAATTAATTTTTGCAAAATTTACTATAGAAAAGGCAATCCCTGGCGTATTTAAATTTTGCGACAGAAAAAAATTATTTTTTGCAAAATTTACTATAGAAAAGGCAATCCCTGGCGTATTTAAAATTTGCGACAGTAAAAAATTATTTTTTGAATAATTTACTATAGAAAAGGCAATCCCTGGCGTAATTAAAATTTGCGACAGTAAAAAATTATTTTTTGAAAAATTTACTATAGAAAAGGCAATCCCTGGCGTATTTAAAACTTGCGACAGTAAAAAATTATTTTTTGAACAATTTACTATAGAAAAGGCAATCCCTGGCGTATTTAAAATATGTGACAGTAAAAAATTATTTTTTGAATAATTTACTATAGAAAAGGCAATCCCTGGCGTAATTAAAATTTGCGACAGTAAAAAATTATTTTTTGAAAAATTTACTATAGAAAAGGCAATCAATCTCTGGCGTATTTAAAATTTGCGACAGTAAAAAATAATTTTTTGCAAAATTTACTATAGAAATGGCAATTGGCGTAATTAAAATTTGCGACAGTAAAAAATTATTTTTTGCAAAATTTACTATAGAAAAGGCAATCCCTGGCGTAATTAAAATTTGCGACCGTAAAAAATTATTTTTTGAATAATTTACTATAGAAAAGGCAATCCCTGGCGTAATTAAAATTTGCGACAGTAAAAAATTATTTTTTGAAAAATTTACTATAGAAAAGGCAATCCCTGGCGTATTTAAAATTTGCGACAGTTTAAAATTAATTTTTGAAAAATTTACTATAGAAAAGGCAATCCCTGGCATATTTAAAATTTGCAACAGAAAACAATTAATTTTTGAAAAATTTACTATAGAAAAGGCAATCCCTGGCGTAATTAAAACTTGCGACAGTAAAAAATTATTTTTTGAATAATTTACCATAGAAAAGGCAATCCCTGGCGTAATTAAAATTTGCGACAGTATAAAATTAATTTTTGAAAAATTTACTATAGAAAAGGCAATCCCTGGCGTAATTAAAACTTGCGACAGTAAAAAATTATTTTTTGAATAATTTACTATAGAAAAGGCAATCCCTGGCCTAATTAAAATTTGCGACAGTAAAAAATTATTTTTTGAAAAATTTACTATAGAAAAGGCAATCCCTGGCGTAATTAAAACCTGCGACAGTAAAAAATTAATTTTTGAAAAATTTACTATAGAAAAGGCAAACCCAAGCGTAATTAAAATTTGCGACAGAAAAAAATTAATTTTTGAAAAATTTACTATAGAAAAGGCAATCCCTGGCGTAATTAAAATTTGCGATAGAAAAAAATTATTTTTTATTTTTTGAATAATTTACTATAGAAAAGGCAATTCCTGGCGTATTTAAAATTTGCGACAGTAAAAAAATATTTTTTGCAAAATTTACTATAGAAAAGGCAATCCCTGGCGTAATTAAAATTTGCGACAGTAAAATATTATTTTTTGCAAAATTTACTATAGAAAAGGCAATCCATGGCGTACTTAAAATTTGGGACAGTGAAAAGTTATTTTTTGAAAAATTTACTATAGAAAAGGCAATCCCTGACGTAATTAAAATTTGCGACAGAAAAAAATTAATTTTTGAAAAATTTACTATAGAAAAGGCAATCCCTGGTTTATTTAAAATTTGCGACAGTAAAAAATTATTTTTTGAATAATTTACTATAGTAAAGGTAATCCCTGGCGTAATTAAAATTTGCGACAGAAAAAAATTATTTTTTGAATAATTTACTATAGAAAAGCCAAACCCTGACGTATTTAAAATTTGCGACAGTATAAAATTAATTTTTGAAAAATTTACTATAGAAAAGGCAATCCCTGGCGTAATTAAAACTTGCGACAGTAAAAAATTAATTTTTGAAAAATTTACTATAGAAAAGGCAATCCCTGGCGTAATTAAAATTTGCTACAGTAAAAAAATATTTTTTGAATAATTTACTATAGAAAAGCCAATCCCTGACGTATTTAAAATTTGCGACAGTATAAAATTAATTTTTGAAAAATTTACTATAGAAAAGGCAATACCTGGCGTAATTAAAACTTGCGACAGTAAAAAATTATTTTTTGCATAATTTACTATAGAAAAGGCAATCCCTGGCGTATTTAAAATATGCGACAGTAAAAAATTATTTATTGAATAATTTAATATAGAAAAGGCAATCCCTGGCGTAATTAAAATTTGCGACAGTAAAAAATTATTTTTTGAATAATTTACTATAGAAAAGGCAATCCCTGGCGTAATTAAAATTTGCGACAATAAAAAATTATTTTTTGAAAAATTTACTATAGATAAGGCAATCCCTGGCGTATTGAAAATTTGCGACAGTAAAAAATAATTTTTTGCAAAATTTACTACAGAAATGGCAATCCCTGGCTTAATTAAAATTTGCGACAGTAAAAAATTATTTTTTGCAAAATTTACTATAGAAAAGGCAATCCCTGGCGTAATTAAAATTTGCGAAAGTAAAAAATTAATTTTTGAATAATTTACTATAGAAAAGGCAATCCCTGGCGTAATTAAAATTTGCGACAGTAAAAAATTAATGTTTGAAAAATTTACTATAGAAAAGGCAATCCCTGGCGTATTTAAAATTTGCGACAGTAAAAAATTATTTTTTGAATATTTTACTATAGAAAAGGCAATCCCTGGCGTATTTAAAATTTGCGACAGTAAAAAATTAATTTTTGAAAAATTTACTATAGAAAAGGCAATCCCTGGCGTAATTAAAATTTGCGAGAGTAAAAAATAATTTTTTGAAAAATTTACTATAGAAAAGGCAATCCCTGGCGTAATTAAAATTTGCGACAGTAAAAAATTAATTTTTGAATAATTTACTATAGAAAAGGTAATCCCTGGCGTAATTTAAATTTGCGACAGTAAAAAATTATTTTTTGAATAATTTACTATAGAAAAGGCAATCCCTGGCGTACTTAAAATTTGCGACAGTATAAAATTAATTTTTGAAAAATTTACTATAGAAAAGGCAATCCCTGGCGTATTTTAAATTTGCGACAGAAAAAAATTATTTTTTGAATAATTTACTATAGAAAAGGCAATCCCTGGCGTATTTAAAATATGCGACAGTAAAAAATTATTTTTTGAATAATTTACTATAGAAAAGGCAATCCCTGGCGTAATTAAAATTTTCGACAGTAAAAAATTATTTTTTGAAAAATTTACTATAGAAAAGGCAATCAATCTCTGGCGTATTTAAAATTTGCGACAGTAAAAAATTATTTTTTGCAAAATTTACTATAGAAAAAGCAATCCCTGACGTAATTGAAATTTGCGACAGTAAAAAAATATTTTTTGAATAATATACTATAGAAAAGGCAATCCCTGGCGTATTTAAAATTTGCGAGAGAAAAAAATTATTTTTTGAAAAATTTACTATAGAAAAGGCAATCCCTGGCGTATTTAAAATTTGCGACAGTAAAAAATTATTTTTTGAATAATTTACTATAGAAAAGGCAATCCCTGGCGTATTTAAAATTTGCGACAGTAAAAAATTATTTTTTGAATAATTTACTATAGAAAAGGCAATCCCTGGCGTAATTAAAATTTGCGTCAGTAAAAAATTAATTTTTGAATAATTTACTATAGAAAAGGCAATCCCTGGCGTAATTAAAATTTGCGACAGTAAAAAATTATTTTTCGAATAATTTACTATAGAAAAGGCAATCCCTGGCGTAATTAAAACTTGCGACAGTAAAAAATTAATTTTTGCAAAATTTACTATAGAAAAGGCAATCCCTGGCGTATTTAAATTTTGCGACAGAAAAAAATTATTTTTTGGAAAATTTACTATAGAAAAGGCAATCCCTGGCGTATTTAAAATTTGCGACAGTAAAAAATTATTTTTTGAATAATTTACTATAGAAAAGGCAATCCCTGGCGTAATTAAAATTTGCGACAGTAAAAAATTATTTTTTGAAAAATTTACTATAGAAAAGGCAATCCCTGGCGTATTTAAAACTTGCGACAGTAAAAAATTATTTTTTGAACAATTTACTATAGAAAAGGCAATCCCTGGCGTATTTAAAATATGTGACAGTAAAAAATTATTTTTTGAATAATTTACTATAGAAAAGGCAATCCCTGGCGTAATTAAAATTTGCGACAGTAAAAAATTATTTTTTGAAAAATTTACTATAGAAAAGGCAATCAATCTCTGGCGTATTTAAAATTTGCGACAGTAAAAAATTATTTTTTGCAAAATTTACTATAGAAAAAGCAATCCCTGGCGTAATTAAAATTTGCGACAGTAAAAAATTATTTTTTGAATAATATACTATAGAAAAGGCAATCCCTGGCGTATTTAAAATTTGCGAGAGAAAAAAATTATTTTCTGAAAAATTTACTATAGAAAAGGCAATCCCTGGCGTATTTAAAATTTGCGACAGTAAAAAATTATTTTTTTAATAATTTACTATAGAAAAGGCAATCCCTGGCGTAATTAAAATTTGCGACAGTAAAAAATTATTTTTTGAAAAATTTACTATAGATAAGGCAATCCCTGGCGTATTTAAAATTTGCGACAGTAAAAAATAATTTTTTGCAAAATTTACTATAGAAATGGCAATTGGCGTAATTAAAATTTGCGACAGTAAAAAATTATTTTTTGCAAAATTTACTATAGAAAAGGCAATCCCTGGCGTAATTAAAATTTGCGACAGTAAAAAATTAATTTTTGAATAATTTACTATAGAAAAGGCAATCCCTGGCGTAATTAAAATTTGCGACAGTAAAAAATTAATGTTTGAAAAATTTACTATAGAAAAGGCAATCCCTGGCGTATTTTAAATTTGCGACAGAAAAAAATTATTTTTTGAATAATTTACTATAGAAAAGGCAATCTCTGGAGTATTTAAAATTTGCGACAGTAAAAAATTAATTTTTGAAAAATTTACTATAGAAAAGGCAATCCCTGGCGTAATTAAAATTTGCGACAGTACAAAATTATTTTTTGAAAAATTTACTATAGAAAAGGCAATCCCTGGCGTATTTTAAATTTGCGACAGAAAAAAATTATTTTTTGAATAATTTACTATAGAAAAGGCAATCCCTGGCGTATTTAAAATATGCGACAGTAAAAAATTATTTTTTGAATAATTTACTATAGAAAAGGCAATCCCTGCCGTAATTAAAATTTGCGACAGTAAAAAATTATTTTTTGAAAAATTTACTATAAAAAGGCAATCCCTGGCGTAGTTAAAACTTGCGACAGTAAAAAATTATTTTTTGAATAATTTACTATAGAAAAGGCAATCCCTGGCGTAATTAAAATTTGCGACAGTAAAAAATTATTTTTTGAAAAATTTACTATAGAAAAGGCAATCCCTGGCGTAATTAAAACCTGCGACAGTAAAAAATTAATTTTTGAAAAATTTACTATAGAAAAGGCAAACCCTAGCGTAATTAAAATTTGCGACAGAAAAAAATTAATTTTTGAAAAATTTACTATAGAAAAGGCAATCCCTGGCGTAATTAAAATTTGCGACAGAAAAAAATTATTTTTTATTTTTTGAATAATTTACTATAGAAAAGGCAATCCCTGGCGTATTTAAAACTTGCGACTGTAAAAAATTAATTTTTGAAAAATTTACTATAGAAAACGCAATCCCTGGCGTATTTAAAATATGCGACAGTAAAAAATTATTTTTTGAATAATTTACCGTAGAAAAGGCAATCCCCTCGTATTTAAAATTTGCGACAGTAAAAAATTAATTTTTGAAAAATTTACTATAGAAAACGCAATCCCTGGCGTATTTAAAATTTGCGACAGAAAAAAATTATTTTTTGCATAATTTACTATAGAAAAAGCAATCCCTGGCGTATTTAAAATATGCGACAGTAAAAAATTATTTATTGAATAATTTAATATAGAAAAGGCAATCCCTGGCGTAATTAAAATTTGCGACAGTAAAAAATTATTTTTTGAATAATTTACTATAGAAAAGGCAATCCCTGGCGTAATTAAAACTTGCGACAGTAAAAAATTATTTTTTGAAAAATTTACTATAGATAAGGCAATCCCTGGCGTATTGAAAATTTGCGACAGTAAAAAATAATTTTTTACAAAATTTACTATAGAAATGGCAATCCCTGGCTTAATTAAAATTTGCGACAGTAAAAAATTATTTTTTGCAAAATTTACTATAGAAAAGGCAATCCCTGGCGTAATTAAAATTTGCGACAGTAAAAAATTAATTTTTGAATAATTTACTATAGAAAAGGCAATCCCTGGCGTAATTAAAATTTGCGACAGTAAAAAATTAATGTTTGAAAAATTTACTATAGAGAAGGCAATCCCTGGCGTATTTAAAATTTGCGACAGTAAAAAATTATTTTTTGAATATTTTACTATAGAAAAGGCAATCCCTGGCGTATTTAAAATTTGCGACAGTAAAAAATTAATTTTTGAAAAATTTACTATAGAAAAGGCAATCCCTGGCGTAATTAAAATTTGCGACAGTAAAAAATTATTTTTTGAAAAATTTACTATAGAAAAGGCAATCCCTGGCGTAATTAAAATTTGCGACAGTAAAAAATTAATTTTTGAATAATTTACTATAGAAAAGGTAATCCCTGGCGTAATTTAAATTTGCGACAGTAAAAAATTATTTTTTGAATAATTTACTATAGAAAAGGCAATCCCTGGCGTACTTAAAATTTGTGACAGTATAAAATTAATTTTTGAAAAATTTACTATAGAAAAGGCAATCCCTGGCGTATTTTAAATTTGCGACAGAAAAAAATTATTTTTTGAGTAATTTACTATAGAAAAGGCAATCCCTGGCGTATTTAAAATATGCGACAGTAAAAAATTATTTTTTGAATAATTTACTATAGAAAAGGCAATCCCTGGCGTAATTAAAATTTGCGACAGTAAAAAATTATTTTTTGAAAAATTTACTATAGAAAAGGCAATCAATCTCTTGCGTATTTAAAATTTGCGACAGTAAAAAATTATTTTTTGCAAAATTTACTATAGAAAAAGCAATCCCTGACGCAATTAAAATTTGCGACAGTAAAAAAATATTTTTTGAATAATATACTATAGAAAAGGCAATCCCTGGCGTATTTAAAATTTGCGAGAGAAAGAAATTATTTTTTGAAAAATTTACTATAGAAAAGGCAATCCCTGGCTTATTTAAAATTTGCGACAGTAAAAAATTATTTTTTGAATAATTTACTATAGAAAAGGCAATCCCTGGCGTAATTAAAATTTGCGACAGTAAAAAATTAATTTTTGAATAATTTACTATAGAAAAGGCAATCCCTGGCGTAATTAAAATTTGCGACAGTAAAAAATTATTTTTCGAATAATTTACTATAGAAAAGGCAATCCCTGGCGTAATTAAAACTTGCGACAGTAAAAAATTAATTTTTGCAAAATTTACTATAGAAAAGGCAATCCCTGGCGTATTTAAATTTTGCGACAGAAAAAAATTATTTTTTGCAAAATTTACTATAGAAAAGGCAATCCCTGGCGTATTTAAAATTTGCGACAGTAAAAAATTATTTTTTGAATAATTTACTATAGAAAAGGCAATCCCTGGCGTAATTAAAATTTGCGACAGTAAAAAATTATTTTTTGAAAAATTTACTATAGAAAAGGCAATCCCTGGCGTATTTAAAACTTGCGACAGTAAAAAATTATTTTTTGAACAATTTACTATAGAAAAGGCAATCCCTGGCGTATTTAAAATATGTGACAGTAAAAAATTATTTTTTGAATAATTTACTATAGAAAAGGCAATCCCTGGCGTAATTAAAATTTGCGACAGTAAAAAATTATTTTTTGAAAAATTTACTATAGAAAAGGCAATCAATCTCTGGCGTATTTAAAATTTGCGACAGTAAAAAATAATTTTTTGCAAAATTTACTATAGAAATGGCAATTGGCGTAATTAAAATTTGCGACAGTAAAAAATTATTTTTTGCAAAATTTACTATAGAAAAGGCAATCCCTGGCGTAATTAAAATTTGCGACCGTAAAAAATTAATTTTTGAATAATTTACTATAGAAAAGGCAATCCCTGGCGTAATTAAAATTTGCGACAGTAAAAAATTATTTTTCGAATAATTTACTATAGAAAAGGCAATCCCTGGCGTAATTAAAACTTGCGACAGTAAAAAATTAATTTTTGCAAAATTTACTATAGAAAAGGCAATCCCTGGCGTATTTAAATTTTGCGACAGAAAAAAATTATTTTTTGCAAAATTTACGATAGAAAAGGCAATCCCTGGCGTATTTAAAATTTGCGACAGTAAAAAATTATTTTTTGAATAATTTACTATAGAAAAGGCAATCCCTGGCGTAATTAAAATTTGCGACAGTAAAAAATTATTTTTTGAAAAATTTACTATAGAAAAGGCAATCCCTGGCGTATTTAAAACTTGCGACAGTAAAAAATTATTTTTTGAACAATTTACTATAGAAAAGGCAATCCCTGGCGTATTTAAAATATGTGACAGTAAAAAATTATTTTTTGAATAATTTACTATAGAAAAGGCAATCCCTGGCGTAATTAAAATTTGCGACAGTAAAAAATTATTTTTTGAAAAATTTACTATAGAAAAGGCAATCAATCTCTGGCGTATTTAAAATTTGCGACAGTAAAAAATTATTTTTTGCAAAATTTACTATAGAAAAAGCAATCCCTGGCGTAATTAAAATTTGCGACAGTAAAAAATTATTTTTTGAATAATATACTATAGAAAAGGCAATCCCTGGCGTATTTAAAATTTGCGAGAGAAAAAAATTATTTTCTGAAAAATTTACTATAGAAAAGGCAATCCCTGGCATATTTAAAATTTGCGACAGTAAAAAATTATTTTTTTAATAATTTACTATAGAAAAGGCAATCCCTGGCGTAATTAAAATTTGCGACAGTAAAAAATTATTTTTTGAAAAATTTACTATAGATAAGGCAATCCCTGGCGTATTTAAAATTTGCGACAGTAAAAAATAATTTTTTGCAAAATTTACTATAGAAATGGCAATTGGCGTAATTAAAATTTGCGACAGTAAAAAATTATTTTTTGCAAAATTTACTATAGAAAAGGCAATCCCTGGCGTAATTAAAATTTGCGACAGTAAAAAATTAATTTTTGAATAATTTACTATAGAAAAGGCAATCCCTGGCGTAATTAAAATTTGCGACAGTAAAAAATTAATGTTTGAAAAATTTACTATAGAAAAGGCAATCCCTGGCGTATTTTAAATTTGCGACAGAAAAAAATTATTTTTTGAATAATTTACTATAGAAAAGGCAATCTCTGGAGTATTTAAAATTTGCGACAGTAAAAAATTAATTTTTGAAAAATTTACTATAGAAAAGGCAATCCCTGGCGTAATTAAAATTTGCGACAGTACAAAATTATTTTTTGAAAAATTTACTATAGAAAAGGCAATCCCTGGCGTATTTTAAATTTGCGACAGAAAAAAATTATTTTTTGAATAATTTACTATAGAAAAGGCAATCCCTGGCGTATTTAAAATATGCGACAGTAAAAAATTATTTTTTGAATAATTTACTATAGAAAAGGCAATCCCTGCCGTAATTAAAATTTGCGACAGTAAAAAATTATTTTTTGAAAAATTTACTATAAAAAGGCAATCCCTGGCGTAGTTAAAACTTGCGACAGTAAAAAATTATTTTTTGAATAATTTACTATAGAAAAGGCAATCCCTGGCGTAATTAAAATTTGCGACAGTAAAAAATTATTTTTTGAAAAATTTACTATAGAAAAGGCAATCCCTGGCGTAATTAAAACCTGCGACAGTAAAAAATTAATTTTTGAAAAATTTACTATAGAAAAGGCAAACCCTAGCGTAATTAAAATTTGCGACAGAAAAAAATTAATTTTTGAAAAATTTACTATAGAAAAGGCAATCCCTGGCGTAATTAAAATTTGCGACAGAAAAAAATTATTTTTTATTTTTTGAATAATTTACTATAGAAAAGGCAATCCCTGGCGTATTTAAAACTTGCGACTGTAAAAAATTAATTTTTGAAAAATTTACTATAGAAAACGCAATCCCTGGCGTATTTAAAATATGCGACAGTAAAAAATTATTTTTTGAATAATTTACCGTAGAAAAGGCAATCCCCTCGTATTTAAAATTTGCGACAGTAAAAAATTAATTTTTGAAAAATTTACTATAGAAAACGCAATCCCTGGCGTATTTAAAATTTGCGACAGAAAAAAATTATTTTTTGCATAATTTACTATAGAAAAAGCAATCCCTGGCGTATTTAAAATATGCGACAGTAAAAAATTATTTATTGAATAATTTAATATAGAAAAGGCAATCCCTGGCGTAATTAAAATTTGCGACAGTAAAAAATTATTTTTTGAATAATTTACTATAGAAAAGGCAATCCCTGGCGTAATTAAAACTTGCGACAGTAAAAAATTATTTTTTGAAAAATTTACTATAGATAAGGCAATCCCTGGCGTATTGAAAATTTGCGACAGTAAAAAATAATTTTTTACAAAATTTACTATAGAAATGGCAATCCCTGGCTTAATTAAAATTTGCGACAGTAAAAAATTATTTTTTGCAAAATTTACTATAGAAAAGGCAATCCCTGGCGTAATTAAAATTTGCGACAGTAAAAAATTAATTTTTGAATAATTTACTATAGAAAAGGCAATCCCTGGCGTAATTAAAATTTGCGACAGTAAAAAATTAATGTTTGAAAAATTTACTATAGAGAAGGCAATCCCTGGCGTATTTAAAATTTGCGACAGTAAAAAATTATTTTTTGAATATTTTACTATAGAAAAGGCAATCCCTGGCGTATTTAAAATTTACGACAGTAAAAAATTAATTTTTGAAAAATTTACTATAGAAAAGGCAATCCCTGGCGTAATTAAAATTTGCGACAGTAAAAAATTATTTTTTGAAAAATTTACTATAGAAAAGGCAATCCCTGGCGTAATTAAAATTTGCGACAGTAAAAAATTAATTTTTGAATAATTTACTATAGAAAAGGTAATCCCTGGCGTAATTTAAATTTGCGACAGTAAAAAATTATTTTTTGAATAATTTACTATAGAAAAGGCAATCCCTGGCGTACTTAAAATTTGCGACAGTATAAAATTAATTTTTGAAAAATTTACTATAGAAAAGGCAATCCCTGGCGTATTTTAAATTTGCGACAGAAAAAAATTATTTTTTGAGTAATTTACTATAGAAAAGGCAATCCCTGGCGTATTTAAAATATGCGACAGTAAAAAATTATTTTTTGAATAATTTACTATAGAAAAGGCAATCCCTGGCGTAATTAAAATTTGCGACAGTAAAAAATTATTTTTTGAAAAATTTACTATAGAAAAGGCAATCAATCTCTTGCGTATTTAAAATTTGCGACAGTAAAAAATTATTTTTTGCAAAATTTACTATAGAAAAAGCAATCCCTGACGCAATTAAAATTTGCGACAGTAAAAAAATATTTTTTGAATAATATACTATAGAAAAGGCAATCCCTGGCGTATTTAAAATTTGCGAGAGAAAGAAATTATTTTTTGAAAAATTTACTATAGAAAAGGCAATCCCTGGCTTATTTAAAATTTGCGACAGTAAAAAATTATTTTTTGAATAATTTACTATAGAAAAGGCAATCCCTGGCGTAATTAAAATTTGCGACAGTAAAAAATTAATTTTTGAATAATTTACTATAGAAAAGGCAATCCCTGGCGTAATTAAAATTTGCGACAGTAAAAAATTATTTTTCGAATAATTTACTATAGAAAAGGCAATCCCTGGCGTAATTAAAACTTGCGACAGTAAAAAATTAATTTTTGCAAAATTTACTATAGAAAAGGCAATCCCTGGCGTATTTAAATTTTGCGACAGAAAAAAATTATTTTTTGCAAAATTTACTATAGAAAAGGCAATCCCTGGCGTATTTAAAATTTGCGACAGTAAAAAATTATTTTTTGAATAATTTACTATAGAAAAGGCAATCCCTGGCGTAATTAAAATTTGCGACAGTAAAAAATTATTTTTTGAAAAATTTACTATAGAAAAGGCAATCCCTGGCGTATTTAAAACTTGCGACAGTAAAAAATTATTTTTTGAACAATTTACTATAGAAAAGGCAATCCCTGGCGTATTTAAAATATGTGACAGTAAAAAATTATTTTTTGAATAATTTACTATAGAAAAGGCAATCCCTGGCGTAATTAAAATTTGCGACAGTAAAAAATTATTTTTTGAAAAATTTACTATAGAAAAGGCAATCAATCTCTGGCGTATTTAAAATTTGCGACAGTAAAAAATAATTTTTTGCAAAATTTACTATAGAAATGGCAATTGGCGTAATTAAAATTTGCGACAGTAAAAAATTATTTTTTGCAAAATTTACTATAGAAAAGGCAATCCCTGGCGTAATTAAAATTTGCGACCGTAAAAAATTATTTTTTGAATAATTTACTATAGAAAAGGCAATCCCTGGCGTAATTAAAACTTGCGACAGTAAAAAATTATTTTTTGAATAATTTACTATAGAAAAGGCAATCCCTGGCCTAATTAAAATTTGCGACAGTAAAAAATTATTTTTTGAAAAATTTACTATAGAAAAGGCAATCCCTGGCGTAATTAAAACCTGCGACAGTAAAAAATTAATTTTTGAAAAATTTACTATAGAAAAGGCAAACCCAAGCGTAATTAAAATTTGCGACAGAAAAAAATTAATTTTTGAAAAATTTACTATAGAAAAGGCAATCCCTGGCGTAATTAAAATTTGCGACAGTAAAAAATTAATTTTTGAAAAATTTACTATAGAAAAGGCAATCCCTGGCGTATTTAAAATATGCGACAGTAAAAAATTATTTTTTGAATAATTTACTATAGAAAAGGCAATCCCTGGCGTATTTAAAATTTGCGACAGTAAAAAATTATTTTTTGAATAATTTACTATAGAAAAGGCAATCCCTGGCGTATTTAAAATTTGCGACAGTAAAAAATTAATTTTTGAGAAATTTACTATAGAAAAGGCAATCCCTGGCGTAATTAAAATTTGCGACAGAAAAAAATTATTTTTTGAATAATTTACTATAGAAAAGACAATCCCTGGACTAATTAAAATTTGCGACAGTGAAAAATTAATTTTTGAAAAATTTACTATAGAAAAGGCAATCCCTGGCGTATTTAAAATTTGCGACAGAAAAAAATTATTTTTTGAATAATTTACTATAGAAAAGGCAATCCCTGGCGTATTTAAAATTTGCGACAGAAAAAAATTATTTTTTGAATAATTTACTATAGAAAAGGCAATCCCTGGCGTATTTAAAATATCCCACAGTAAAAAATTATTTTTTGAATAATTTACTATAGAAAAGGCAATCCCTGGCGTAATTAAAATTTGCGACAGTAAAAAATTATTTTTTGACAAATTTACTATAGAAAAGGCAATCCCTGGCGTATTTAAAATTTGCGACAGTAAAAAATAATTTTTTGCAAAATTTAATATAGAAATGGCAATCCCTGGCGTAATTAAAATTTGCGACAGTAAAAAATTATTTTTTGCAAAATTTACTATAGAAAAGGCAATCCCTGGCGTAATTAAAATTTGGGTCAGCAAAAAATTATTTTTTGAAAAATTTACTATAGAAGGGCAATCCCTGGCGTAATTAAAATTTGCGACAGTAAAAAATTATTTTTTGAATAATTTACTATAGAAAAGGCAATCCCTGGCGTATTTAAAACTTGCGACAGTAAAAAATTAATTTTTGAAAAATTTTCTATAGAAAACGCAATCCCTGGCTTATTTAAAATATGCGACAGTAAAAAATTATTTTTTGAATAATTTACCGTAGAAAAGGCAATCGCTGGCGTATTTAAAACTTGCGACAGTAAAAAATTAATTTTTGAAAAATTTACTATAGAAAAGGCAATCCCTGGCGTATTTAAAATATGCGACAGTAAAAAATTATTTTTTGAATAATTTACTATAGAAAAGGCAATCCCTGGCGTATTTAAAATTTGCGACAGTAAAAAATTATTTTTTGAATAATTTACTATAGAAAAGGCAATCCCTGGCGTATTTAAAATTTGCGACAGTAAAAAATTAATTTTTGAGAAATTTACTATAGAAAAGGCAATCCCTGGCGTAATTAAAATTTGCGACAGAAAAAAATTATTTTTTGAATAATTTACTATAGAAAAGACAATCCCTGGACTAATTAAAATTTGCGACAGTGAAAAATTAATTTTTGAAAAATTTACTATAGAAAAGGCAATCCCTGGCGTATTTAAAATTTGCGACAGAAAAAAATTATTTTTTGAATAATTTACTATAGAAAAGGCAATCCCTGGCGTATTTAAAATTTGCGACAGAAAAAAATTATTTTTTGAATAATTTACTATAGAAAAGGCAATCCCTGGCGTATTTAAAATATCCCACAGTAAAAAATTATTTTTTGAATAATTTACTATAGAAAAGGCAATCCCTGGCGTAATTAAAATTTGCGACAGTAAAAAATTATTTTTTGACAAATTTACTATAGAAAAGGCAATCCCTGGCGTATTTAAAATTTGCGACAGTAAAAAATAATTTTTTGCAAAATTTAATATAGAAATGGCAATCCCTGGCGTAATTAAAATTTGCGACAGTAAAAAATTATTTTTTGCAAAATTTACTATAGAAAAGGCAATCCCTGGCGTAATTAAAATTTGGGTCAGCAAAAAATTATTTTTTGAAAAATTTACTATAGAAGGGCAATCCCTGGCGTAATTAAAATTTGCGACAGTAAAAAATTATTTTTTGAATAATTTACTATAGAAAAGGCAATCCCTGGCGTATTTAAAACTTGCGACAGTAAAAAATCAATTTTTGAAAAATTTACTATAGAAAACGCAATCCCTGGCTTATTTAAAATATGCGACAGTAAAAAATCATTTTTTGAATAATTTACCGTAGAAAAGGCAATCGCTGGCGTATTTAAAATTTGCGACAGAAAAAAATTATTTTTTGAATAATTTACTATAGAAAAGACAATCCCTGGCGTAATTAAAATTTGCGACAGTAAAAAATTAATTTTTGAAAAATTTACTATAGAAAACGCAATCCCTGGCGTATTTAAAATTTGCGACAGTAAAAAATTAATTTTTGAAAAATTTACTATAGAAAACGCAATCCCTGGCGTATTTAAGATTTGCGACAGAAAAAAATTATTTTTTGCATAATTTACTATAGAAAAGGCAATCCCTGGCGTATTTAAAATATGCGACAGTAAAAAATTATTTATTGAATAATTTAATATAGAAAAGGCAATCCCTGGCGTAATTAAAATTTGCGACAGTAAAAAATTATTTTTTGAATAATTTACTATAGAAAAGGCAATCCCTGGCGTAATTAAAATTTGCGACAGTAAAAAATTATTTTTTGAAAAATTTACTATAGATAAGGCAATCCCTGGCGTATTGAAAATTTGCGACAATAAAAAATAATTTTTTGCAAAATTTACTATAGAAATGGCAATCCCTGGCTTAATTAAAATTTGCGACAGTAAAAAATTATTTTTTGCAAAATTTACTATAGAAAAGGCAATCCCTGGCGTAATTAAAATTTGCGACAGTAAAAAATTAATTTTTGAATAATTTACTATAGAAAAGGCAATCCCTGGCGTAATTAAAATTTGCGACAGTAAAAAATTAATGTTTGAAAAATTTACTATAGAAAAGGCAATCCCTGGCGTATTTAAAATTTGCGACAGTAAAAAATTATTTTTTGAATATTTTACTATAGAAAAGGCAATCCCTGGCGTATTTAAAATTTGCGACGGTAAAAAATTAATTTTTGAAAAATTTACTATAGAAAAGGCAATCCCTGGCGTAATTAAAATTTGCGACAGTAAAAAATTATTTTTTGAAAAATTTACTATAGAAAAGGCAATCCCTGGCGTAATTAAAATTTGCGACAGTAAAAAATTAATTTTTGAATAATTTACTATAGAAAAGGTAATCCCTGGCGTAATTCAAATTTGCGACAGTAAAAAATTATTTTTTGAATAATTTACTATAGAAAAGGCAATCCCTGGCGTACTTAAAATTTGCGACAGTAAGAAATTAATTTTTGAATAATTTACTATAGAAAAGGCAATCAATCTCTGGCGTATTTAAAATTTGCGACAGTAAAAAATTATTTTTTGCAAAATTTACTACAGAAAAAGCAATCCCTGACGTAATTAAAATTTCCGACAGTAAAAAAATATTTTTTGAATAATATACTATAGAAAAGGCAATCCCTGGCGTATTTAAAATTTGCGAGAGAAAAAAATTATTTTTTGAAAAATTTACTATAGAAAAGGCAATCCCTGGCGTATTTAAAATTTGCGACAGTAAAAAATTATTTTTTGAATAATTTACTATAGAAAAGGCAATCCCTGGCGTAATTAAAATTTGCGACAGTAAAAAATTAATTTTTGAATAATTTACTATAGAAAAGGCAATCCCTGGTGTAATTAAAATTTGGGACAGTAAAAAATTATTTTTCGAATAATTTACTATAGAAAAGGCAATCCCTGGCGTAATTAAAACTTGCGACAGTAAAAAATTAATTTTTGCAAAATTTACTATAGAAAAGGCAATCCCTGGCATATTTAAATTTTGCGACAGAAAAAAATTATTTTTTGCAAAATTTACTATAGAAAAGGCAATCCCTGGCGTATTTAAAATTTGCGACAGTAAAAAATTATTTTTTGAATAATTTACTATAGAAAAGGCAATCCCTGGCGTAATTAAAATTTGCGACAGTAAAAAATTATTTTTTGAAAAATTTACTATAGAAAAGGCAATCCCTGGCGTATTTAAAACTTGCGACAGTAAAAAATTATTTTTTGAACAATTTACTATAGAAAAGGCAATCCCTGGCGTATTTAAAATATGTGACAGTAAAAAATTATTTTTTGAATAATTTACTATAGAAAAGGCAATCCCTGGCGTAATTAAAATTTGCGACAGTAAAAAATTATTTTTTGAAAAATTTACTATAGAAAAGGCAATCAATCTCTGGCGTATTTAAAATTTGCGACAGTAAAAAATTATTTTTTGCAAAATTTACTATAGAAAAAGCAATCCCTGGCGTAATTAAAATTTGCGACAGTAAAAAATCATTTTTTGAATAATATACTATAGAAAAGGCAATCCCTGGCGTATTTAAAATTTGCGAGAGAAAAAAATTATTTTTTGAAAAATTTACTATAGAAAAGGCAATCCCTGGCGTATTTAAAATTTGCGACAGTAAAAAATTATTTTTTTAATAATTTACTATAGAAAAGGCAATCCCTGGCGTAATTAAAATTTGCGACAGTAAAAAAAATTATTTTTTGAAAAATTTACTATAGATAAGGCAATCCCTGGCGTATTTAAAATTTGCGACAGTAAAAAATAATTTTTTGCAAAATTTGCTATAGAAATGGCAATTGGCGTAATTAAATTTTGCGACAGTAAAAAATTATTTTTTGCAAAATTTACTATAGAAAAGGCAATCCCTGGCGTAATTAAAATTTGCGACAGTAAAAAATTAATTTTTGAATAATTTACTATAGAAAAGGCAATCCCTGGCGTAATTAAAATTTGCGACAGTAAAAAATTAATGTTTGAAAAATTTACTATAGAAAAGGCAATCCCTGGCGTATTTTAAATTTGCGACAGAAAAAAATTATTTTTTGAATAATTTACTATAGAAAAGGCAATCCCTGGAGTATTTAAAATTTGCGACAGTAAAAAATTAATTTTTGAAAAAATTACTATAGAAAAGGCAATCCCTGGCGTAATTAAAATTTGCGACAGTAAAAAATTATTTTTTGAAAAATTTACTATAGAAAAGGCAATCCCTGGCGTATTTTAAATTTGCGACAGAAAAAAATTATTTTTTGAATAATTTACTATAGAAAAGGCAATCCCTGGCGTATTTAAATTATGCGACAGTAAAAAATTATTTTTTGAATAATTTACTATAGAAAAGGTAATCCCTGGCGTAATTAAAATTTGCGACAGTAAAAAATTATTTTTTGAAAAATTTACTATAGAAAAGGCAATCAATCTCTGGCGTATTTAAAATTTGCGACAGTAAAAAATTATTTTTTGCAAAATTTACTATAGAAAAACAATCCCTGGCGTAATTAAAATTTGCGACAGTAAAAAATTATTTTTTGAATAATATACTATAGAAAAGGCAATCCCTGGCGTATTTAAAATTTGCGAGAGAAAAAAATTATTTTTTGAAAAATTTACTATAGAAAAGGCAATCCCTGGCGTATTTAAAATTTGCGACAGTAAAAAATTATTTTTTGAATAATTTACTATAGAAAAGGCGATCCCTGGCGTAATTAAAATTTGCGACAGTAAAAAATTAATTTTTGAATAATTTACTATAGAAAAGGCAATCCCTGGCGTAATTAAAATTTGCGACAGTAAAAAATTATTTTTCGAATAATTTACTATAGAAAAGGCAATCCCTGGCGTAATTAAAACTTGCGACAGTAAAAAATTAATTTTTGCAAAATTTACTATAGAAAAGGCAATCCCTGGCGTATTTTAATTTTGCGACAGAAAAAAATTATTTTTTGCAAAATTTACTATAGAAAAGGCATTCCCTGGCGTATTTAAAATTTGCGACAGTAAAAAATTATTTTTTGAATAATTTACTATAGAAAAGGCAATCCCTGGCGTAATTAAAATTTGCGACAGTAAAAAATTATTTTTTGAAAAATTTACTATAGAAAAGGCAATCCCTGGCGTATTGAAAATTTGCGACAGTAAAAAATAATTTTTTGCAAAATTTACTATAGAAATGGCAATCCCTGGCTTAATTAAAATTTGCGACAGTAAAAAATTATTTTTTGCAAAATTTACTATAGAAAAGGCAATCCCTGGCGTAATTAAAATTTGCGACAGTAAAAAATTAATTTTTGAATAATTTACTATAGAAAAGGCAATCCCTGGCGTAATTAAAATTTTCGACAGTAAAAAATTAATGTTTGAAAAATTTACTATAGAAAAGGCAATCCCTGGCGTATTTAAAATTTGCGACAGTAAAAAATTATTTTTTGAATATTTTACTATAGAAAAGGCAATCCCTGGCGTATTTAAAATTTGCGACGGTAAAAAATTAATTTTTGAAAAATTTACTATAGAAAAGGCAATCCCTGGCGTAATTAAAATTTGCGACAGTAAAAAATTATTTTTTGAAAAATTTACTATAGAAAAGGCAATCCCTGGCGTAATTAAAATTTGCGACAGTAAAAAATTAATTTTTGAATAATTTACTATAGAAAAGGTAATCCCTGGCGTAATTCAAATTTGCGACAGTAATAAATTATTTTTTGAATAATTTACTATAGAAAAGGCAATCCCTGGCGTACTTAAAATTTGCGACAGTATAAAATTAATTTTTGAAAAATTTACTATAGAAAAGGCAATCCCTGGCGTATTTTAAATTTGCGACAGAAAAAAATTATTTTTTGAATAATTTACTATAGAAAAGGCAATCCCTGGCGTATTTAAAATATGCGACAGTAAAAAATTATTTTTTGAATAATTTACTATAGAAAAGGCAATCCCTGGCGTAATTAAAATTTGCGACAGTAAAAAATTATTTTTTGAAAAATTTACTATAGAAAAGGCAATCAATCTCTGGCGTATTTAAAATTTGCGACAGTAAAAAATTATTTTTTGCAAAATTTACTATAGAAAAAGCAATCCCTGACGTAATTAAAATTTCCGACAGTAAAAAAATATTTTTTGAATAATATACTATAGAAAAGGCAATCCCTGGCGTATTTAAAATTTGCGAGAGAAAAAAATTATTTTTTGAAAAATTTACTATAGAAAAGGCAATCCCTGGCGTATTTAAAATTTGCGACAGTAAAAAATTATTTTTTGAATAATTTACTATAGAAAAGGCAATCCCTGGCGTAATTAAAATTTGCGACAGTAAAAAATTAATTTTTGAATAATTTACTATAGAAAAGGCAATCCCTGGTGTAATTAAAATTTGGGACAGTAAAAAATTATTTTTCGAATAATTTACTATAGAAAAGGCAATCCCTGGCGTAATTAAAACTTGCGACAGTAAAAAATTAATTTTTGCAAAATTTACTATAGAAAAGGCAATCCCTGGCATATTTAAATTTTGCGACAGAAAAAAATTATTTTTTGCAAAATTTACTATAGAAAAGGCAATCCCTGGCGTATTTAAAATTTGCGACAGTAAAAAATTATTTTTTGAATAATTTACTATAGAAAAGGCAATCCCTGGCGTAATTAAAATTTGCGACAGTAAAAAATTATTTTTTGAAAAATTTACTATAGAAAAGGCAATCCCTGGCGTATTTAAAACTTGCGACAGTAAAAAATTATTTTTTGAACAATTTACTATAGAAAAGGCAATCCCTGGCGTATTTAAAATATGTGACAGTAAAAAATTATTTTTTGAATAATTTACTATAGAAAAGGCAATCCCTGGCGTAATTAAAATTTGCGACAGTAAAAAATTATTTTTTGAAAAATTTACTATAGAAAAGGCAATCAATCTCTGGCGTATTTAAAATTTGCGACAGTAAAAAATTATTTTTTGCAAAATTTACTATAGAAAAAGCAATCCCTGGCGTAATTAAAATTTGCGACAGTAAAAAATTATTTTTTGAATAATATACTATAGAAAAGGCATTCCCTGGCGTATTTAAAATTTGCGACAGTAAAAAATTATTTTTTGAATAATTTACTATAGAAAAGGCAATCCCTGGCGTATTTAAAATTTGCGACAGTAAAAAATTATTTTTTGAATAATTTACTATAGAAAAGGCGATCCCTGGCGTAATTAAAATTTGCGACAGTAAAAAATTAATTTTTGAATAATTTACTATAGAAAAGGCAATCCCTGGCGTAATTAAAATTTGCGACAGTAAAAAATTATTTTTCGAATAATTTACTATAGAAAAGGCAATCCCTGGCGTAATTAAAACTTGCGACAGTAAAAAATTAATTTTTGCAAAATTTACTATAGAAAAGGCAATCCCTGGCGTATTTTAATTTTGCGACAGAAAAAAATTATTTTTTGCAAAATTTACTATAGAAAAGGCATTCCCTGGCGTATTTAAAATTTGCGACAGAAAAAAATTATTTTTTGAATAATTTACTATAGAAAAGGCAATCCCTGGCGTAATTAAAATTTGCGACAGTAAAAAATTATTTTTTGAAAAATTTACTATAGAAAAGGCAATCCCTGGCGTATTGAAAATTTGCGACAGTAAAAAATAATTTTTTGCAAAATTTACTATAGAAATGGCAATCCCTGGCTTAATTAAAATTTGCGACAGTAAAAAATTATTTTTTGCAAAATTTACTATAGAAAAGGCAATCCCTGGCGTAATTAAAATTTGCGACAGTAAAAAATTAATTTTTGAATAATTTACTATAGAAAAGGCAATCCCTGGCGTAATTAAAATTTTCGACAGTAAAAAATTAATGTTTGAAAAATTTACTATAGAAAAGGCAATCCCTGGCGTATTTAAAATTTGCGACAGTAAAAAATTATTTTTTGAATATTTTACTATAGAAAAGGCAATCCCTGGCGTATTTAAAATTTGCGACGGTAAAAAATTAATTTTTGAAAAATTTACTATAGAAAAGGCAATCCCTGGCGTAATTAAAATTTGCGACAGTAAAAAATTATTTTTTGAAAAATTTACTATAGAAAAGGCAATCCCTGGCGTAATTAAAATTTGCGACAGTAAAAAATTAATTTTTGAATAATTTACTATAGAAAAGGTAATCCCTGGCGTAATTCAAATTTGCGACAGTAAAAAATTATTTTTTGAATAATTTACTATAGAAAAGGCAATCCCTGGCGTACTTAAAATTTGCGACAGTATAAAATTAATTTTTGAAAAATTTACTATAGAAAAGGCAATCCCTGGCGTATTTTAAATTTGCGACAGAAAAAAATTATTTTTTGAATAATTTACTATAGAAAAGGCAATCCCTGGCGTATTTAAAATATGCGACAGTAAAAAATTATTTTTTGAATAATTTACTATAGAAAAGGCAATCCCTGGCGTAATTAAAATTTGCGACAGTAAAAAATTATTTTTTGAAAAATTTACTATAGAAAAGGCAAACAATCTCTGGCGTATTTAAAATTTGCGACAGTAAAAAATTATTTTTTGCAAAATTTACTATAGAAAAAGCAATCCCTGACGTAATTAAAATTTCCGACAGTAAAAAAATATTTTTTGAATAATATACTATAGAAAAGGCAATCCCTGGCGTATTTAAAATTTGCGAGAGAAAAAAAATTATTTTTTGAAAAATTTACTATAGAAAAGGCAATCCCTGGCGTATTTAAAATTAGCGACAGTAAAAAATTATTTTTTGAATAATTTACTATAGAAAGGGCAATCCCTGGCGTAATTAAAATTTGCGACAGTAAAAAATTAATTTTTGAATAATTTACTATAGAAAAGGCAATCCCTGGTGTAATTAAAATTTGGGACAGTAAAAAATTATTTTTCGAATAATTTACTATAGAAAAGGCAATCCCTGGCGTAATTAAAACTTGCGACAGTAAAAAATTAATTTTTGCAAAATTTACTATAGAAAAGGCAATCCCTGGCATATTTAAATTTTGCGACAGAAAAAAATTATTTTTTGCAAAATTTACTATAGAAAAGGCAATCCCTGGCGTATTTAAAATTTGCGACAGTAAAAAATTATTTTTTGAATAATTTACTATAGAAAAGGCAATCCCTGGCGTAATTAAAATTTGCGACAGTAAAAAATTATTTTTTGAAAAATTTACTATAGAAAAGGCAATCCCTGGCGTATTTAAAACTTGCGACAGTAAAAAATTATTTTTTGAACAATTTACTATAGAAAAGGCAATCCCTGGCGTATTTAAAATATGTGAGAGTAAAAAATTATTTTTTGAATAATTTACTATAGAAAAGGCAATCCCTGGCGTAATTAAAATTTGCGACAGTAAAAAATTATTTTTTGAAAAATTTACTATAGAAAAGGCAATCAATCTCTGGCGTATTTAAAATTTGCGACAGTAAAAAATTATTTTTTGCAAAATTTACTATAGAAAAAGCAATCCCTGGCGTAATTAAAATTTGCGACAGTAAAAAATTATTTTTTGAATAATATACTATAGAAAAGGCAATCCCTGGCGTATTTAAAATTTGCGAGAGAAAAAAATTATTTTTTGAAAAATTTACTATAGAAAAGGCAATCCCTGGCGTATTTAAAATTTGCGACAGTAAAAAATTATTTTTTTAATAATTTACTATAGAAAAGGCAATCCCTGGCGTAATTAAAATTTGCGACAGTAAAAAAAATTATTTTTTGAAAAATTTACTATAGATAAGGCAATCCCTGGCGTATTTAAAATTTGCGATAGTAAAAAATAATTTTTTGCAAAATTTACTATAGAAATGGCAATTGGCGTAATTAAAATTTGCGACAGTAAAAAATTATTTTTTGCAAAATTTACTATAGAAAAGGCAATCCCTGGCGTAATTAAAATTTGCGACAGTAAAAAATTAATTTTTGAATAATTTACTATAGAAAAGGCAATCCCTGGCGTAATTAAAATTTGCGACAGTAAAAAATTAATGTTTGAAAAATTTACTATAGAAAAGGCAATCCCTGGCGTATTTTAAATTTGCGACAGAAAAAAATTATTTTTTGAATAATTTACTATAGAAAAGGCAATCCCTGGAGTATTTAAAATTTGCGACAGTAAAAAATTAATTTTTGAAAAATTTACTATAGAAAAGGCAATCCCTGGCGTAATTAAAATTTGCGACAGTAAAAAATTATTTTTTGAAAAATTTACTATAGAAAAGGCAATCCCTGGCGTATTTTAAATTTGCGACAGAAAAAAATTATTTTTTGAATAATTTACTATAGAAAAGGCAATCCCTGGCGTATTTAAAATATGCGACAGTAAAAAATTATTTTTTGAATAATTTACTATAGAAAAGGTAATCCCTGGCGTAATTAAAATTTGCGACAGTAAAAAATTATTTTTTGAAAAATTTACTATAGAAAAGCCAATCAATCTCTGGCGTATTTAAAATTTGCGACAGTAAAAAATTATTTTTTGCTAAATTTACTATAGAAAAACAATCCCTGGCGTAATTAAAATTTGCGACAGTAAAAAATTATTTTTTGAATAATATACTATAGAAAAGGCAATCCCTGGCGTATTTAAAATTTGCGAGAGAAAAAAATTATTTTTTGAAAAATTTACTATAGAAAAGGCAATCCCTGGCGTATTTAAAATTTGCGACAGTAAAAAATTATTTTTTGAATAATTTACTATAGAAAAGGCGATCCCTGGCGTAATTAAAATTTGCGACAGTAAAAAATTAATTTTTGAATAATTTACTATAGAAAAGGCAATCCCTGGCGTAATTAAAATTTGCGACAGTAAAAAATTATTTTTCGAACAATTTACTATAGAAAAGGCAATCCCTGGCGTAATTAAAACTTGCGACAGTAAAAAATTAATTTTTGCAAAATTTACTATAGAAAAGGCAATCCCTGGCGTATTTAAATTTTGCGACAGAAAAAAATTATTTTTTGCAAAATTTACTATAGAAAAGGCAATCCCTGGCGTATTTAAAATTTGCGACAGTAAAAAATTATTTTTTGAATAATTTACTATAGAAAAGGCAATCCCTGGCGTAATTAAAATTTGCGACAGTAAAAAATTATTTTTTGAAAAATTTACTATAGAAAAGGCAATCCCTGGCGTATTTAAAATTTGCGACAGTAAAAAATTATTTTTTGAACAATTTACTATAGAAAAGGCAATGCCTGGCGTATTTAAAATATGCGACAGTAAAAAATTATTTTTTGAATAATTTACTATAGAAAAGGCAATCCCTGGCGTAATTAAAATTTGCGACAGTAAAAAATTATTTTTTGAAAAAGTTACTATAGAAAAGGCAATCAATCTCTGGCGTATTTAAATTTTGCGACAGTAAAAAATTATTTTTTGCAAAATTTACTATAGAAAAAGCAATCCCTGGCGTAATTAAAATTTGCGACAGTAAAAAATTATTTTTTGAATAATATACTATAGAAAAGGCAATCCCTGGCGTATTTAAAATTTGCGAGAGAAAAAAAATATTTTTTGAAAAATTTACTATAGAAAAGGCAATCCCTGGCGTATTTAAAATTTGCGACAGTAAAAAATTATTTTTTGAATAATTTACTATAGAAAAGGCAATCCCTGGCGTAATTAAAATTTGCGACAGTAAAAAATTAATTTTTGAATAATTTACTATAGAAAAGGCAATCCCTGGCGTAATTAAAATTTTCGACAGTAAAAAATTATTTTTCGAATAATTTACTATAGAAAAGGCAATCCCTGGCGTAATTAAAACTTGCGACAGTAAAAAATTAATTTTTGCAAAATTTACTATAGAAAAGGCAATCCCTGGCGTATTTAAAATTTGCGACAGAAAAAAATTATTTTTTGCAAAATTTACTATAGAAAAGGCAATCCCTGGCGTATTTAAAATTTGCGACAGTAAAAAATAATTTTTTGAATAATTTACTAAAAAAAGGCAATCCCTGGCGTAATTAAAACTTGCGACAGTAAAAAATTATTTTTTTCAAAATTTACTATAGAAAAGGCAATCCCTGGCGTAATTAAAATTTGCGACAGTAAAAAATTATTTTTTTAATAATTTACTATAGAAAAGGCAATCCCTGGCGTAATTAAAATTTGCGACAGTAAAAAATAATTTTTTGAAAAATTTACTATAGATAAGGCAATCCCTGGCGTATTTAAAATTTGCGACAGTAAAAAATAATTTTTTGCTAAATTTACTATAGAAATGGCAATTGTCGTAATTAAAATTTGCGACAGTAAAAAATTATTTTTTGCAAAATTTACTATAGAGAAGGCAATCCCTGGCGTAATTAAAATTTGCGACAGTAAAAAATTAATTTTTGAATAATTTACTATAGAAAAGGCAATCCCTGGCGTAAATAAAATTTGCGACAGTAAAAAATTAATGTTTGAAAAATTTACTATAGAAAAGGCAATCCCTGGCGTATTTTAAATTTGCGACAGAAAAAAATTATTTTTTGAATAATTTACTATAGAAGAGGTAATCCCTGGCGTAATTAAAATTTGCGACAGTAAAAAATTATTTTTTGAAAAATTTACTATAGAAAAGGCAATCAATCTCTGGCGTATTTAAAATTTGCGACAGTAAAAAATTATTTTTTGCAAAATTTACTATAGAAAAACAATCCCTGGCGTAATTAAAATTTGCGACAGTAAAAAATTATTTTTTGAATAATTTACTATAGAAAAGGCAATCCCTGGCGTATTTAAAATTTGCGAGAGAAAAAAATTATTTTTTGAAAAATTTACTATAGAAAAGGCAATCCCTGGCGTATTTAAAATTTGCGACAGTAAAAAATTATTTTTTGAATAATTTACTATAGAAAAGGCGATCCCTGGCGTAATTAAAATTTGCGACAGTAAAAAATTAATTTTTGAATAATTTACTATAGAAAAGGCAATCCCTGGCGTAATTAAAATTTGCGACAGTAAAAAATTATTTTTCGAACAATTTACTATAGAAAAGGCAATCCCTGGCGTAATTAAAACTTGCGACAGTAAAAAATTAATTTTTGCAAAATTTACTATAGAAAAGGCAATCCCTGGCGTATTTAAATTTTGCGACAGAAAAAAATTATTTTTTGCAAAATTTACTATAGAAAAGGCAATCCCTGGCGTATTTAAAATTTGCGACAGTAAAAAATTAATGTTTGAAAAATTTACTATAGAAAAGGCAATACCTGGCGTATTTTAAATTTGCGACAGAAAAAAATTATTTTTTGAATAATTTACTATAGAGAAGGCAATCCCTGGCGTAATTAAAATTTGCGACAGTAAAAAATTAATTTTTGAATAATTTACTATAGAAAAGGCAATCCCTGGCGTATTTAAAACTTGCGACAGTAAAAAATTATTTTTTGAACAATTTACTATAGAAAAGGCAATCCCTGGCGTATTTAAAATATGTGACAGTAAAAAATTATTTTTTGAATAATTTACTATAGAAAAGGCAATCCCTGGCGTAATTAAAATTTGCGACAGTAAAAAATTATTTTTTGAAAAATTTACTATAGAAAAGGCAATCAATCTCTGGCGTATTTAAAATTTGCGACAGTAAAAAATTATTTTTTGCAAAATTTACTATAGAAAAAGCAATCCCTGGCGTAATTAAAATTTGCGACAGTAAAAAATTATTTTTTGAATAATATACTATAGAAAAGGCAATCCCTGGCGTATTTAAAATTTGCGAGAGAAAAAAATTATTTTTTGAAAAATTTACTATAGAAAAGGCAATCCCTGGCCTATTTAAAATTTGCGACAGTAAAAAATTATTTTTTTAATAATTTACTATAGAAAAGGCAATCCCTGGCGTAATTAAAATTTGCGACAGTAAAAAAAATTATTTTTTGAAAAATTTACTATAGATAAGGCAATCCCTGGCGTATTTAAAATTTGCGACAGTAAAAAATAATTTTTTGCAAAATTTACTATAGAAATGGCAATTGGCGTAATTAAAATTTGCGACAGTAAAAAATTATTTTTTGCAAAATTTACTATAGAAAAGGCAATCCCTGGCGTAATTAAAATTTGCGACAGTAAAAAATTAATTTTTGAATAATTTACTATAGAAAAGGCAATCCCTGGCGTAATTAAAATTTGCGACAGTAAAAAATTAATGTTTGAAAAATTTACTATAGAAAAGGCAATCCCTGGCGTATTTTAAATTTGCGACAGAAAAAAATTATTTTTTGAATAATTTACTATAGAAAAGGCAATCCCTGGAGTATTTAAAATTTGCGACAGTAAAAAATTAATTTTTGAAAAATTTACTATAGAAAAGGCAATCCCTGGCGTAATTAAAATTTGCGACAGTAAAAAATTATTTTTTGAAAAATTTACTATAGAAAAGGCAATCCCTGGCGTATTTTAAATTTGCGACAGAAAAAAATTATTTTTTGAATAATTTACTATAGAAAAGGCAATCCCTGGCGTATTTAAAATATGCGACAGTAAAAAATTATTTTTTGAATAATTTACTATAGAAAAGGTAATCCCTGGCGTAATTAAAATTTGCGACAGTAAAAAATTATTTTTTGAAAAATTTACTATAGAAAAGGCAATCAATCTCTGGCGTATTTAAAATTTGCGACAGTAAAAAATTATTTTTTGCAAAATTTACTATAGAAAAACAATCCCTGGCGTAATTAAAATTTGCGACAGTAAAAAATTATTTTTTGAATAATATACTATAGAAAAGGCAATCCCTGGCGTATTTAAAATTTGCGAGAGAAAAAAATAATTTTTTGAAAAATTTACTATAGAAAAGGCAATCCCTGGCGTATTTAAAATTTGCGACAGTAAAAAATTATTTTTTGAATAATTTACTATAGAAAAGGCGATCCCTGGCGTAATTAAAATTTGCGACAGTAAAAAATTAATTTTTGAATAATTTACTATAGAAAAGGCAATCCCTGGCGTAATTAAAATTTGCGACAGTAAAAAATTATTTTTCGAACAATTTACTATAGAAAAGGCAATCCCTGGCGTAATTAAAACTTGCGACAGTAAAAAATTAATTTTTGCAAAATTTACTATAGAAAAGGCAATCCCTGGCGTATTTAAATTTTGCGACAGAAAAAAATTATTTTTTGCAAAATTTACTATAGAAAAGGCAATCCCTGGCGTATTTAAAATTTGCGACAGTAAAAAATTATTTTTTGAATAATTTACTATAGAAAAGGCAATCCCTGGCGTAATTAAAATTTGCGACAGTAAAAAATTATTTTTTGAAAAATTTACTATAGAAAAGGCAATCCCTGGCGTATTTAAAATTTGCGACAGTAAAAAATTATTTTTTGAACAATTTACTATAGAAAAGGCAATGCCTGGCGTATTTAAAATATGCGACAGTAAAAAATTATTTTTTGAATAATTTACTATAGAAAAGGCAATCCCTGGCGTAATTAAAACTTGCGACAGTAAAAAATTAATTTTTGAAAAATTTACTATAGAAAAGGCAATCCCTGGCGTATTTAAAATTTGCGACAGAAAAAAATTATTTTTTGCAAAATTTACTATAGAAAAGGCAATCCCTGGCGTATTTAAAATTTGCGACAGTAAAAAATAATTTTTTGAATAATTTACTATAAAAAAGGCAATCCCTGGCGTAATTAAAACTTGCGACAGTAAAAAATTATTTTTTTCAAAATTTACTATAGAAAAGGCAATCCCTGGCGTAATTAAAATTTGCGACAGTAAAAAATTATTTTTTTAATAATTTACTATAGAAAAGGCAATCCCTGGCGTAATTAAAATTTGCGACAGTAAAAAATAATTTTTTGAAAAATTTACTATAGATAAGGCAATCCCTAGCGTATTTAAAATTTGCGACAGTAAAAAATAATTTTTTGCTAAATTTACTATAGAAATGGCAATTGTCGTAATTAAAATTTGCGACAGTAAAAAATTATTTTTTGCAAAATTTACTATAGAGAAGGCAATCCCTGGCGTAATTAAAATTTGCGACAGTAAAAAATTAATTTTTGAATAATTTACTATAGAAAAGGCAATCCCTGGCGTAAATAAAATTTGCGACAGTAAAAAATTAATGTTTGAAAAATTTACTATAGAAAAGGCAATACCTGGCGTATTTTAAATTTGCGACAGAAAAAAATTATTTTTTGAATAATTTACTATAGAAAAGGCAATCCCTGGAGTATTTAAAATTTGCGACAGTAAAAAATTAATTTTTGAAAAATTTACTACAGAAAAGGCAATCCCTGGCGTAATTAAAATTTGCGACAGTAAAAAATTATTTTTTGAAAATTTTACTATAGAAGAGGCAATCCCTGGCGTATTTTAAATTTGCGACAGAAAAAAATTCTTTTTTGAATAATTTACTATAGAAAAGGCAATCCCTGGCGTATTTAAAATATGCGACAGTAAAAAATTATTATTTGAATAATTTACTATAGAAAAGGCAATCCCTGGCGTAATTAAAATTTGCGACAGGAAAAAATTTTTTTTGAAAAATTTACTATAGAAAAGGCAATCAAACTCTGGCGTATTTAAAATTTGCGACAGTAAAAAATTATTTTTTGCAAAATTTACTATAGAAAAAGCAATCCCTGGCGTAATTAAAATTTGCGACAGTAAAAAATTATTTTTTGAATAATATACTATAGAAGAGGCAATCCCTGGCGTATTTAAAATTTGCGAGAGAAAAAAATTATTTTTTGAAAAATTTACTATAGAAAAGGCAATCCCTGGCGTATTCAAAATATGCGACAGTAAAAAATTATTTTTTGAATAATTTACTATAGAAAAGGCAATCCCTGGCGTAATTAAAATTTGCGACAGGAAAAAATTATTTTTTGAAAAATTTACTATAGAAAAGGCAATCAATCTCTGGCGTATTTAAAATTTGCGACAGTAAAAAATTATTTTTTGCAAAATTTACTATAGAAAAAGCAATCCCTGGCGTAATTAAAATTTGCGACAGTAAAAAATTAATTTTTGAATAATTTACTATAGAAAAGGCAATCCCTGGCGTAATTAAAATATGCGACAGTAAAAAATTATTTTTCGAATAATTTACTATAGAAAAGGCAATCCCTGGCGTAATTAAAACTTGCGACAGTAAAAAATTAATTTTTGCAAAATTTACTATAGAAAAGGCAATCCCTGGCGTATTTAAAATTTGCGACAGAAAAAAATTATTTTTTGCAAAATTTACTATAGAAAAGGCAATCCCTGGCGTATTTAAAATTTGCGACAGTAAAAAATTATTTTTTGAATAATTTACTATAAAAAAGGCAATCCCTGGCGTAATTAAACCTTGCGACAGTAAAAAATTATTTTTTTTAAATTTACTATAGAAAAGGCAATCCCTGGCGTAATTAAAATTTGCGACAGTAAAAAATTATTTTTTTAATAATTTACTGTAGAAAAGGCAATCCCTGGCGTAATCACAATTTGCGACAGTAAAAAATTAATGTTTGAAAAATTTACTATAGAAAAGGCAATCCCTGGCGTATTTAAAATTTGCGACAGAAAAAAATTATTTTTTGAATAATTTACTATAGAAAAGGCAATCCCTGGAGTATTTAAAATTTGCGACAGTAAAAAATTAATTTTTGAAAAATTTACTATAGAAAAGGCAATCCCTGGCGTAATTAACATTTGCGACAGTAAAAAATTATTTTTTGAAAAATTTACTATAGAAAAGGCAATCCCTGGCGTAATTAAAATTTGCGACAGTAAAAAATTAATTTTTGAATAATTTACTTTAGAAAAGGTAATCCCTGGCGTAATTTAAATTTGCGACAGTAAAAAATTATTTTTTGAATAATTCACTATAGAAAAGGCAATCCCTGGCGTATTTAAAATTTGCGACAGTATAAAATTAATTTTTGAAAAATTTACTATAGAAATGCAATCCCTGGCGTATTTTAAATTTGCGACAGAAAAAAATTATTTTTTGAATAATTTACTATAGAAAAGGCAATCCCTGGCGTATTTAAAATATGCGACAGTAAAAAATTATTTTTTGAATAATTTACTATAGAAAAGGCAATCCCTGGCGTAATTAAAATTTGCGACAGTAAAAAATTATTTTTTGAAAAATTTACTATAGAAAAGGCAATCAATCTCTGACGTATTTAAAATTTGCGACAGTAAAAAATTATTATTTGCAAAATTTACTATAGAAATGGCAATCCCTGGCGTAATTAAAATTTGCGACATTAAAAAATTATTTTTTGAATAATATACTATAGAAAAGGCAATCCCTGGCGTATTTAAAATTTGCGAGAGAAAAAAATTATTTTTTGAAGAATTTACTATAGAAAAGGCAATCCCTGGCGTATTTAAAATTTGCGACAGTAAAAAATTATTTTTTGAATAATTTACTATAGAAAAGGCAATCCCTGGCGTAATTAAAATTTGCGACTTTAAAAAATTAATTTTTGAATAATTTACTATAGAAAAGGCAATCCCTGGCGTAATTAAAATTTGCGACAGTAAAAAATTATTTTTCGAAAATTTACTATAGAAAAGGCAATCCCTGGCGTAATTAAAACTTGCGACAGTAAAAAATTAATTTTTGCAAAATTTACTATAGAAAAGGCAATCCCTGGCGTATTTAAAATTTGCGAGAGAAAAAAATTATTTTTTGCAAAATTTACTATAGAAAAGGCAATCCCTGGGGTATTTAAAATTTGCGACAGTAAAAAATTATTTTTTGAATAATTTACTATAGAAAAGGCAATCCCTGGCGTAATTAAAATTTGCGACAGTAAAAAATTATTTTTTGAAAAATTTACTATAGAAAAGGCAATCCCTGGCGTATTTAAAATTTGCGACAGTAAAAAATTATTTTTTGAATAATTTACTATAAAAAAGGCAATCCCTGGCGTAATTAAAACTTGCGACAGTAAAAAATTATTTTTTGAATAATTTACTATAGAAAAGGCAATCCCTGGCGTAATTCAAACTTGCGACAGTAAAAAATTATTTTTTGCAAAATTTACTATAGAAAAGGCAATCCCTGGCGTAATTAAAACCTGCGACAGTAAAAAATTATTTTTTTCAAAATTTACTATAGAAAAGGCAATCCCTGGCATAATTAAAATTTGCGACAGTAAAAAATTATTTTTTTAATAATTTACTATAGAAAAGGCAATCCCTGGCGTACTTAAAATTTGCGACAGTAAAAAATAAATTTTTGAAAAATTTACTATAGAAAAAAAGGCAATCCCTGGCGTATTTAAAATTTGCGACAGTAAAAAATTAATTTTTGAAAAATTTACTATAGAAAAGGCAATCCCTGGCGTAATTAAAATTTGCGACAGTAAAAAATTATTTTTTGAAAAATTTACTATAGAAAAGGCAATCCCTGGCGTAATTAAAATTTGCGACAGTAAAAAATTAATTTTTGAATAATTTACTATAGAAAAGGCAATCCCTGGCGTAATTAAAATTAGCGACAGAAAAAAATTATTTTTTGAATAATTAACTATAGAAAAGGCAATCCCTGGCGTATTTAAAATATGCGACAGTAAAAAATTATTTTTTGAATAATTTCCTATAGAAAGGGCAATCCCTGGCGTAATTAAAATTTGCGACAGTAAAAAATTATTTTTTGAAAAACTTACTATAGAAAAGGCAATCAATCTCTGGCGTATTTAAAATTTGCGACAGTAAAAAATTATTTTTTGCAAAATTTACTATAGAAAAAGCAATCCCTGTCGTAATTAAAATTTGCGACAGTAAAAAATTATTTTTTGAATAATTTACTATAGAAAAGGCAATCCCTGGCGTATTTAAAATTTGCGAGAGAAAAAAATTATTTTTTGAAAAATTTACTATAGAAAAGGCAATCCCTGGCGTATTTAAAATTTGCGACAGTAAAAAATTATTTTTTGAATAATTTACTATAGAAAAGGCAATCCCTGGCGTAATTAAAATTTGCGACAGTAAAAAATTAATTTTTGAATAATTTACTATAGAAAAGGCAATCCCTGGCGTAATTAAAATATGCGACAGTAAAAAATTATTTTTCGAATAATTTACTATAGAAAAGGCAATCCCTGGCGTAATTAAAACTTGCGACAGTAAAAAATTAATTTTTGCAAAATTTACTATAGAAAAGGCAATCCCTGGCGTATTTAAAATTTGCGACAGAAAAAAATTATTTTTTGCAAAATTTACTATAGAAAAGGCAATCCCTGGCGTATTTAAAATTTGCGATAGTAAAAAATTATTTTTTGAATAATTTACTATAAAAAAGGCAATCCCTGGCGTAATTAAAACTTGCGACAGTAAAAAATTATTTTTTTCAAAATTTACTATAGAAAAGGCAATCCCTGGCGTAATTAAAATTTGCGACAGTAAAAAATTATTTTTTTAATAATTTACTAAAGAAAAGGCAATCCCTGGCGTAATTAAAATTTGCGACAGTAAAAAATTATTTTTTGAAAAATTTACTATAGATAAGGCAATCCCTGGCGTATTTAAAATTTGCGACAGTAAAAAATAATTTTTTGCAAAATTTACTATAGAAATGGTAATTGGCGTAATTAAAATTTGCAACAGTAAAAAATTATTTTTTGCAAAATTTACTATAGAAAAGGCAATCCCTGGCGTAATTAAAATTTGCGACAGTAAAAATTTAATGTTTGAAAAATTTACTATAGAAAAGGCAATCCCTGGCGTATTTTAAATTTGCGACAGAAAAAAATTATTTTTTGAATAATTTGCTATAGAAAAGGCAATCCCTGGCGTATTTAAAATTTGCTACAGTAAAAAATTAATTTTTGAAAAATTTACTATAGAAAAGGCAATCCCTGGCGTAATTAAAATTTGCGACAGTAAAAAATTAATTTTTGAATAATTTACTTTAGAAAAGGTAATCCCTCTCGTAATTTAAATTTGCGACAGTAAAAAATTATTTTTTGAATAATTTACTATAGAAAAGGCAATCCCTGGCGTATTTAAAATTTGCGACAGTATAAAATTAATTTTTGTAAAATTTACTATAGAAAAGGCAATCCCTGGCGTGTTTTAAATTTGCGACACAAAAAAAATATTTTTTGAATAATTTACTATAGAAAAGGCAATCCCTGGCGTAACTAAAATATGCGACAGTAAAAAATTATTTTTTGAATAATTTACTATAGAAAAGGCAATTCCTGGCGTAATTAAAATTTGCGACAGCAAAAAATTATTTTTTGAAAAATTTACTATAGAAAAGGCAATCAATCTCTGGCGTATTTAAAATTTGCGACAGTAAAAAATAATTTTTTGCAAAATTTACTATAGAAAAAGCAATCCCTGGCGTAATTAAAATTTGCGACAGTAAAAAATTATTTTTTGAATAATATACTATAGAAAAGGCAATCCCTGGCGTATTTAAAATTTGCGAGAGAAAAAAATTATTTTTTGATGAATTTACTATAAAAAAGGCAATCCCTGGCGTATTTAAAATTTGCGACAGAAAAAAATTATTTTTTGAATAATTTACTATAGAAAAGGCAATCCCTGGCGTAATTAAAATTTGCGACAGTAAAAAATTAATTTTTGAATAATTTACTATAGAAAAGGCAATCCCTGGCGTAATTAAAATTTGCGACAGTAAAAAATTATTTTTCGAATAATTTATTATAGAAAAGGCAATCCCTGGCGTAATTAAAACTTGCGACAGTAAAAAATTAATTTTTGCAAAATTTTCTATAGAAAAGGCAATCCCTGGCGTATTTAAAATTTGCGACAGAAAAAAATTATTTTTTGCAAAATTTACTATAGAAAAGGCAATCCCTGGCGTATTTAAAATTTGCGACAGTAAAAAATTATTTTTTGAATAATTTACTATAGAAAAGGCAATCCCTGGCGCAATTAAAATTTGCGACAGTAAAAAATTATTTTTTGAAAAATTTACTATAGAAAAGGCAATCCCTGGCGTATTTAAAATATGCGACAGTAAAAAATTATTTTTTGAATAATTTACTATAGAAAAGGCAATCCCTGGCGCATTTAAAATTTGCGACAGTAAAAAATTATTTTTTGAATAATTTACTATAGAAAAGGCAATCCCTGGCGTATTTCAAATTTGCGACAGTAAAAAATTAATTTTTGACAAATTTACTATAGAAAAGGCAATCCCTGGCGTAATTAAAATTTGCGACAGAAAAAAATTATTTTTTGAATAATTTACTATAGAAAAGACAATCCCTGGACGAATTAAAATTTGCGACAGTAAAAAATTAATTTTTGAAAAATTTACTATAGAAAAGGCAATCCCTGGCGTAATTAAAATTTGCGACAGTAAAAAATTATTTTTTGAATAATTTACTATAGAAAAGGAAATCCCTGGCGTATTTAAAACTTGCGACAGTAAAAAATTAATTTTTGAAAAATTTACTATAGAAAAGGCAATCCCTGGCGTATTTAAAATATGCGACAGTAAAAAATTATTTTTTAAATAATTTACTATAGAAAAGGCAATCCCTGGCGTATTTAAAATTTGCGACAGTAAAAAATAATTGTTTGCAAAATTTACTATAGAAATGGCACTCCCTAGCGTTATTAAAATTTGCGACAGTAAAAAATTATTTTTTGCAAAATTTACTATAGAAAAGGCAATCCCTGGCGTAATTAAAATTTGCGTCAGTAAAAAATTATTTTTTGAAAAATTTACTATAGAAAAGGCAATCCCTGGCGTAATTAAAATTTGCGACAGTAAAAAATTATTTTTTGAATAATTTACTATAGAAAAGGAAATCCCTGGCGTATTTAAAACTTGCGACAGTAAAAAATTAATTTTTGAAAAATTTACTATAGAAAAGGCAATCCCTGGCGTATTTAAAATATGCGACAGTAAAAAATTATTTTTTAAATAATTTACTATAGAAAAGGCAATCCCTGGCGTATTTAAAATTTGCGACAGTAAAAAATTATTTTTTGAATAATTTACTATAGAAAAGGCAATTCCTGGCGTATTTAAAATTTGCGACAGTAAAAAATTAATTTTTGACAAATTTACTATAGAAAAGGCAATCCCTGGCGTAATTAAAATTTGCGACAGAAAGAAATAATTTTTTGAATAATTTACTATAGAAAAGACAATCACTGGCGTAATTAAAATTTGCGACAGTAAAAAATTAATTTTTGAAAAATTTACTATAGAAAACGCAATCCCTGGCGTATTTAAAATTTGCGACAGTAAAAAATTAATTTTTGAAAAATTTACTATAGAAAAGGCAATCATTCTCTGGCGTATTTAAAATTTGCGACAGTAAAAAATTATTTTTTGCAAAATTTACTATAGAAAAGGCAATCCCTGGCGTAATTAAAATTTGCGACAGTAAAAAATAATTTTTGGAATAATTTACTATAGAAAAGGCAATCTCTGGCGTATTTAAAATTTGCTAGAGAAAAAAATTATTTTTTGAAAAATTTACTATAGAAAAGGCAATCCCTGGCGTATTTAAAATTTGCGACAGTAAAAAATTATTTTTTGAATAATTTACTATAGAAAAGGAAATCCCTGGCGTATTTAAAACTTGCGACAGTAAAAAATTAATTTTTGAAAAATTTACTATAGAAAAGGCAATCCCTGGCGTATTTAAAATATGCGACAGTAAAAAATTATTTTTTAAATAATTTACTATAGAAAAGGCAATGCCTGGCGTATTTAAAATTTGCGACAATAAAAAATTATTTTTTGAATAATTTACTATAGAAAAGGCAATCCCTGGCGTATTTAAAATTTGCGACAGTAAAAAATTATTTTTTGAATAATTTACTATAGAAAAGGAAATCCCTGGCGTATTTAAAACTTGCGACAGTAAAAAATTAATTTTTGAAAAATTTACTATAGAAAAGGCAATCCCTGGCGTATTTAAAATATGCGACAGTAAAAAATTATTTTTTAAATAATTTACTATAGAAAAGGCAATCCATGGCGTATTTAAAATTTGCGACAGTAAAAAATTATTTTTTGAATAATTTACTATAGAAAAGGCAATTCCTGGCGTATTTAAAATTTGCGACAGTAAAAAATTAATTTTTGACAAATTTACTATAGAAAAGGCAATCCCTGGCGTAATTAAAATTTGCGACAGAAAGAAATTATTTTTTGAATAATTTACTATAGAAAAGACAATCACTGGCGTAATTAAAATTTGCGACAGTAAAAAATTAATTTTTGAAAAATTTACTATAGAAAACGCAATCCCTGGCGTATTTAAAATTTGCGACAGTAAAAAATTATTTTTTGAATAATTTACTATAGAAAAGGCAATCCCTGGCGTAATTAAAACTTGCGACAGTAAAAAAATTATTTTTTGCAAAATTTACTATAGAAAAGGCAATCCCTGGCGTAATTAAAACTTGCGACAGTAAAAAATTATTTTTTGCAAAATTTACTATAGAAAAGGCAATACCTGGCGTAACTAAAATTTGCGACAGTAAAAAATTATTTTTTTAATAATTTACTATAGAAAAGGCAATCCCTGGCGTATTTAAAATTTGCGACAGTAAAAAATAATTTTTGGAATAATTTACTATAGAAAAGGCAATCTCTGGCGTATTTAAAATTTGCTAGAGAAAAAAATTATTTTTTGAAAAATTTACTATAGAAAAGGCAATCCCTGGCGTATTTAAAATTTGCGACAGTAAAAAATTATTTTTTGAATAATTTACTATAGAAAAGGAAATCCCTGGCGTATTTAAAACTTGCGACAGTAAAAAATTAATTTTTGAAAAATTTACTATAGAAAAGGCAATCCCCTGGCGTATTTAAAATATGCGACAGTAAAAAAAATTATTTTTTAAATAATTTACTATAGAAAAGGCAATGCCTGGCGTATTTAAAATTTGCGACAGTAAAAAATTATTTTTTGAATAATTTACTATAGAAAAGGCAATCCCTGGCGTATTTAAAAATTTGCGACAGTAAAAAATTAATTTTTGACAAATTTACTATAGAAAAGGCAATCCCTGGCGTAATTAAAATTTGCGACAGAAAGAAATTATTTTTTGAATAATTTACTATAGAAAAGACAATCCTGGCGTAATTAAAATTTGCGACAGTAAAAAATTAATTTTGAAAAAATTTACTATAGAAAACGCAATCCCTGGCGTATTTAAAATTTGCGACAGTAAAAAATTAATTTTTGAAAAATTTACTATAGAAAAGGCAATCAATCTCTGGCGTATTTAAAATTTGCGACAGTAAAAAATTATTTTTTGCAAAATTTACTATAGAAAAGGCAATCCCTGGCGTAATTAAAATTTGCGACAGTAAAAAAATAATTTTTGGAATAATTTACTATAGAAAAGGCAATCTCTGGCGTATTTAAAATTTGCTAGAGAAAAAAATTATTTTTTGAAAAATTTACTATAGAAAAGGCAATCCCTGGCGTATTTAAAATTTGCGACAGTAAAAAATTATTTTTTGAATAATTTACTATTGAAAAGGCAATCCCTGGCGTAATTAAAATTTGCGACAGTAAAAAATTCATTTTTGAATAATTTACTATAGAAAAGGCAATCCCTGGCGTAATTAAAATTTGCGACAGTAAAAAATTATTTTTCCAATAATTTACTATAGAAACGGCAATCCCTGGCGTAATTAAAACTTGCGACAGTAAAAAATTAATTTTTGCAAAATTTACTATAGAAAAGGCAATCCCTGGCGTATTTAAAATTTGCGACAGAAAAAAATTATTTTTTGCAAAATTTACTATAGAATAGGCAATCCCTGGCGTATTTAAAATTTGCGACAGTAAAAATTTATTTTTTGAATAATTTACTATAGAAAAGGCAATCCTTGGCGTAATTAAAATTTGCGGCAGTAAAAAATTATTTTTTGAAAAATTTACTATAGAAAAGGCAATCCCTGGCGTATTTAAAATTTGCGACAGTAAAAAATTATTTTTTGAGTAATTTACTATAGAAAAGGCAATCCCTGGCGTAATTAAAACTTGCGACAGTAAAAAATTATTTTTTGCAAAATTTACTATAGAAAAGGCAATCCCTGGCGTAATTAAAACTTGCGACAGTAAAAAATTATTTTTTGCAAAATTTACTATAGAAAAGGCAATCCCTGGCGTAACTAAAATTTGCGACAGTAAAAATTATTTTTTTAATAATTTACTATAGAAAAGGCAATCCCCTGGCGTATTTAAAATTTGCGACAGTAAAAATAAATTTTTGAAAAATTTACTATAGAAAAGGCAATCCCTGGCGTATTTAAAATTTGCGACAGTAAAAAATTAATTTTTGAAAAATTTACTATAGAAAAGGCAATCCCTGGCGTAATTAAAATTTGCGACAGTAAAAAATTATTTTTTGAAAAATTTACTATAGAAAAGGCAATCCCTGGCGTAATTAAAATTTGCGACAGTAAAAAATTAATTTTTGAATAATTTACTATAGAAAAGGCAATCCCTGGCGTAATTAAAATTTGCGACAGTAAAAAATTATTTTTTGAATAATTTACTATAGAAAAGGCAATCCCTGGCGTAATTAAAACTTGCGACAGTAAAAAATTAATTTTTGAAAAATTTACTATAGAAAGGGCAATCCCAGGCGTAATTAAAATTAACGAAGTTAAAAAAAAATATTTTTTGAAAAATTTACTATAGAAATGGCAATCCCTGGCGTATTAAAATTTGCGACAGAAAAGAATTATTTTTTATTTTTTGAATAATTTACTATAGAAAAGGCAATCCCCTGGCGTATTTAAAATTTGCGACAGTAAAAAATTATTTTTTGCAAAAATTTACTCTAGAAAAGGCAATCCCTGGCGTAATTAAAATTTGCGACAGCAAAAAATTATTTTTTGAATGATTTACTATAGAAAAGGCAAACCCTGGCGTAATTAAAATTTGCGACAGTAAAAAATTATGTTTTGAATAATTTACTATAGAAATGCAATCCTTGGCGTAATTAAAATTTGCGACAGTAAAAAAATTATTTTTTGAATAATTTACTATAGAAAAGGCAATCCCTGGCGTAATTAAAACTTGCGACAGTAAAAAATTAATTTTTGAATAATTTACTATAGAAAAGGCAATCCCTGGGGTATTTAAAATTTGCAACAGAAAAAAATTTATTCTTGAAAAATTTACTATAGAAAAGGCAATACCTGGCGTAATTAAAATTTGCGACAGAAAAAAATTAATTTTTGAAAAATTTACTATGAAAAGGCAATCCCTTGGGTAATTAAAATTTGCGACAGAAAAAAATTATTTTTTATTTTTTGAATAATTTACTATAGAAAAGGCAATCCCTGACGTATTTAAAATTTGCGACAGTAAAAAAATTATTTTTTGCAAAATTTACTATAGAAAAGGCAATCCCTGGCGTAATTAAAACTTGCGACAGTAAAAAATTAATTTTTGAATAATTTACTATAGAAAAGGCAATCCCTGGGTTATTTAAAATTTGCAACAGAAAAAAAAATAATTTTGAAAAATTTGCTATAGAAAAAGGCAATCCCTGGCGTAATTAAAATTTGCGACAGAAAAAATTAATTTTTGAAAAATTTTCTATAGAAAAGGCAATCCCTGGCGTAATTAAAATTTGCAACAGAAAAAAATTATTTTTTATTTTTTGAATAATTTACTATAGAAAAGGAAATCCCTGGCGTATTTAAAATTTGCGACAGTAAAAAATTATTTTTGCAAAATTTACTATAGAAAAAGGCAATCCCTGGCGTAGTTAAAATTTGCGACAGTAAAAAATTATTTTTTGAATAATTTACTACAGAAAAGGCAATCCCTGGCGTAATTAAAACTTGCGACAGTAAAAAATTATTTTTTGAATTATTTACTATAGAAAAGGCAATCCCTGGCGTAATTAAAATTTGCGACAGTAAAAAATTATTTTTTGAATAATTTACTATAGAAAGGCAATCCCTGGCGTAATTAAAATTTGCGACAGTAAAAAATTATTTTTTGAATAATTTACTATAGAAAAGGCAAACCCTGGCGTAATTAAAATTTGCGACAGAAAAAAATTATTTTTTGAATAATTTACTATAGAAAGGCAATCCCTGGCGTAATTAAAATTTGCGACAGTAAAAAATTATTTTTTGAATAATTTACTATAGAAAAGGCAATCCCTGGCGTAATTAAAACTTGCGACAGTAAAAAATTAATTTTTGAATAATTTACTATAGAAAAGACAATCCCTGGGGTATTTAAAATTTGCAACAGAAAAAAATTAATTTTTGAAAAATTTACTATAGAAAAGGCAATCCCTGGCGTAATTAAAATTTGCGACAGAAAAATATTAATTTTTGAAAAATTTACTATAGAAAAGGCAATCCCTGGCGTAATTAAAATTTGCGACAGAAAAAAATTATTTTTTATTTTTTGAATAATTTACTATAGAAAAGGCAATCCCTGGCGTATTTAAAATTTGCGACAGTAAAAAATTATTTTTTGCAAAATTTACTATAGAAAAGGCAATCCCTGGCGTAATTAAAATTTGCGACAACAAAAAATTATTTTTTGAATAATTTACTATAGAAAAGGCAAACCCTGGCGTAATTAAAATTTGCGACAGTAAAAATTTATTTTTTGAATAATTTACTATAGAAATGCAATCCCTGGCGTAATTAAAATTTGCGACAGTAAAAAATTATTTTTTGAATAATTTACTATAGAAAAGGCAATCCCTGGCGTAATTAAAACTTGCGACAGTAAAAAATTAATTTTTGAATAATTTACTATAGAAAAGGCAATCCCTGGGGTATTTAAAATTTGCGGCAGAAAAAAATTATTTTTTGAATAATTTACTATAGAAAAGGCAATCCCTGGCGTATTTAAAATATGCGACAGTAAAAAATTATTTTTAGAATAATTTAATATAGAAAAGGCAATCCCTGACGTAATTAAAATTTGCGACAGTAAAAAATTATTTTTTGAATAATTTACTATACAAAAGGCAATCCCTGGCGTAATTAAAATTTGCGAGAGTAAAAAATTATTTTTTGACAAATTTACTATAGAAAAGGCAATCCCTGGCGTAATTAAAATTTGCGACAGTAAAAAATTATTTTTTGAATAATTTACTATAGAAAAGGAAATCCCTGGCGTATTTAAAACTTGCGACAGTAAAAATTATTTTTTGAATAATTTACCATAGAAAAGGCAATCCCTGGCGTATTTCAAATTTGCGACAGTAAAAAATTAATTTTTGACAAATTTACTATAGAAAAGGCAATCCCTGGCGTAATTAAAATTTGCGACAGAAAAAAATTATTTTTTGAATAATTTACTATAGAAAAGACAATCCCTGGACGAATTAAAATTTGCGACAGTAAAAAATTAATTTTTGAAAAATTTTCTATAGAAAAGGCAATCCCTGGCGTATTTAAAATTTGCGACAGTAAAAAATTAATTTTTGAAAAATTTACTATAGAAAAGGCAATCCCTGGCGTATTTAAAATTTGCGGCAGAAAAAAATTATTTTTTGAATAATTTACTATAGAAAAGGCAATCCCTGGCGTATTTAAAATATGCGACAGTAAAAAATTATTTTTTGAATAATTTAATATAGAAAAGGCAATCCCTGACGTAATTAAAATTTGCGACAGTAAAAAATTATTTTTTGAATAATTTACTATACAAAAGGCAATCCCTGGCGTAATTAAAATTTGCGAGAGTAAAAAATTATTTTTTGACAAATTTACTATAGAAAAGGCAATCCCTGGCGTAATTAAAATTTGCGACAGTAAAAAATTATTTTTTGAATAATTTACTATAAAAAAGGAAATCCCTGGCGTATTTAAAACTTGCGACAGTAAAAAATTAATTTTTGAAAAATTTACTTTAGAAAAGGCAATCCCTGGCGTATTTAAAATATGCGACAGTAAAAAATTATTTTTTAAATAATTTACTATAGAAAAGGCAATCCCTGGCGTATTTAAAATTTGCGACAGTAAAAAATAATTGTTTGCAAAATTTACTATAGAAATGGCACTCCCTGGCGTTATTAAAATTTGCGACAGTAAAAAATTATTTTTTGCAAAATTTACTATTGAAAAGGCAATCCCTGGCGTAATTAAAATTTGCGACAGTAAAAAATTCATTTTTGAATAATTTACTATAGAAAAGGCAATCCCTGGCGTAATTAAAATTTGCGACAGTAAAAAATTATTTTTCCAATAATTTACTATAGAAACGGCAATCCCTGGCGTAATTAAAATTTGCGACAGTAAAAAATTATTTTTTGAATAATTTACTATAGAAAAGGCAATCCCTGGCGTATTTAAAATTTGCGACAGTAAAAAATTAATTTTTGACAAATTTACTATAGAAAAGGCAATCCCTGGCGTAATTAAAATTTGCGACAGAAAGAAATTATTTTTTGAATAATTTACTATAGAAAAGACAATCACTGGCGTAATTAAAATTTGCGACAGTAAAAAATTAATTTTTGAAAAATTTACTATAGAAAACGCAATCCCTGGCGTATTTAAAATTTGCGACAGTAAAAAATTAATTTTTGAAAAATTTACTATAGAAAAGGCAATCATGCTCTGGCGTATTTAAAATTTGCGACAGTAAAAAATTATTTTTTGCAAAATTTACTATAGAAAAGGCAATCCCTGGCGTAATTAAAATTTGCGACAGTAAAAAATAATTTTTGGAATAATTTACTATAGAAAAGGCAATCTCTGGCGTATTTAAAATTTGCTAGAGAAAAAAATTATTTTTTGAAAAATTTACTATAGAAAAGGCAATCCCTGGCGTATTTAAAATTTGCGACAGTAAAAAATTATTTTTTGAATAATTTACTATAGAAAAGGAAATCCCTGGCGTATTTAAAACTTGCGACAGTAAAAAATTAATTTTTGAAAAATTTACTATAGAAAAGGCAATCCCTGGCGTATTTAAAATATGCGACAGTAAAAAATTATTTTTTAAATAATTTACTATAGAAAAGGAAATCCCTGGCGTATTTAAAATTTGCGACAGTAAAAAATTATTTTTTGAATAATTTACTATAGAAAAGGCAATCCCTGGCGTATTTAAAATTTGCGACAGTAAAAAATTAATTTTTGACAAATTTACTATGGAAAAGGCAATCCCTGGCGTAATTAAAATTTGCGACAGAAAGAAATTATTTTTTGAATAATTTACTATAGAAAAGACAATCCCTGGCGTAATTAAAATTTGCGACAGTAAAAACTTAATTTTTGAAAAATTTACTATAGAAAACGCAATCCCTGGCGTATTTAAAATTTGCGACAGTAAAAAATTAATTTTTGAAAAATTTACTATAGAAAAGGCAATCAATCTCTGGCGTATTTAAAATTTGCGACAGTAAAAAATTATTTTTTGCAAAATTTACTATAGAAAAGGCAATCCCTGGCGTAATTAAGATTTGCGACAGTAAAAAATAATTTTTGGAATAATTTACTATAGAAAAGGCAATCTCTGGCGTATTTAAAATTTGCTAGAGAAAAAAATTATTTTTTGAAAAATTTACTATAGAAAAGGCAATCCCTGGCGTATTTAAAATTTGCGACAGTAAAAAATTATTTTTTGAATAATTTACTATTGAAAAGGCAATCCCTGGCGTAATTAAAATTTGCGACAGTAAAAAATTCATTTTTGAATAATTTACTATAGAAAAGGCAATCCCTGGCGTAATTAAAATTTGCGACAGTAAAAAATTATTTTTCCAATAATTTACTATAGAAACGGCAATCCCTGGCGTAATTAAAACTTGCGACAGTAAAAAATTAATTTTTGCATAATTTACTATAGAAAAGGCAATCCCTGGCGTATTTAAAATTTGCGACAGAAAAAAATTATTTTTTGCAAAATTTACTATAGAATAGGCAATCCCTGGCGTATTTAAAATTTGAGACAGTAAAAATTTATTTTTTGAATAATTTACTATAGAAAAGGCAATCCTTGGCGTAATTAAAATTTGCGGCAGTAAAAAATTATTTTTTGAAAAATTTACTATAGAAAAGGCAATCCCTGGCGTATTTAAAATTTGCGACAGTAAAAAATTATTTTTTGAATAATTTACTATAGAAAAGGCAATTCCTGGCGTAATTAAAACTTGCGACAGTAAAAAATTATTTTTTGCAAAATTTACTATAGAAAAGGCAATCCCTGGCGTAATTAAAACTTGCGACAGTAAAAAATTATTTTTTGCAAAATTTACTATAGAAAAGGCAATCCCTGGCGTAATTAAAATTTGCGACAGTAAAAAATTATTTTTTTAATAATTTACTATAGAAAAGGCAATCCCTGGCGTATTTAAAATTTGCGACAGTAAAAAATAAATTTTTGAAAAATTTACTATAGAAAAGGCAATCCCTGGCGTATTTAAAATTTGCGACAGTAAAAAATTAATTTTTGAAAAATTTACTATAGAAAAGGCGTAATTAAAATTTGCGACAGTAAAAAATTATTTTTTGAAAAATTTACTATAGAAAAGGCAATCCCTGGCGTAATTAAAATTTGCGACAGTAAAAAATTAATTTTTGAATAATTTACTATAGAAAAGGCAATCCCTGGCGTAATTAAAATTTGCGACAGTAAAAAATTATTTTTTGAATAATTTACTATAGAAAAGGCAATCCCTGGCGTAATTAAAACTTGCGACAGTAAAAAATTAATTTTTGAAAAATTTACTATAGAAAAGGCAATCAATGGCGTAATTAAAATTAACGAAGTTAAAAAAAAAATATTTTTTGAAAAATTTACTATAGAAAAGGCAATCCCTGGCGTATTTAAAATTTGCGACAGTAAAAAATTATTTTTTGCAAAATTTACTATAGAAAAGGCAATCCCTGGCGTAATTAATATTTGCGACAGTAAAATATTATTTTTTGCAAAATTTACTATAGAAAGGGCAATCCCTGGCGTAATTAAAATTTGCGACAGTAAAAAATTATTTTTTGCAAAATTTACTATAGAAAAGGCAATCCCTGGCGTAATTAAAACTTGCGACAGTAAAAAATTAATTTTTGAATAATTTACTATAGAAAAGGCAATCCCTGGCGTAAATAAAATTTGGGACAGTAAAAAATTATTTTTTGAATAATTTACTATAGAAAAGGCAATCCCTGGCGTAATTAAAATTTGCGACAGTAAAAAATTATTTTTTGAATAATTTACTATAGAAAAGGCAATCCCTGGCGTAATTAAAACTTGCGACAGTAAAAAATTAATTTTTGAAAAATTTACTATAGAAAGGGCAATCCCTGGCGTAATTAAAATTAACGAAGTTAAAAAAAAAACATTTTTTGAAAAATTTACTATAGAAATGGCAATCCCTGGCGTATTTAAAATTTGCGACAGAAAAGAATTATTTTTTATTTTTTGAATAATTTACTATAGAAAAGGCAATCCCTGGCGTATTTAAAATTTGCGACAGTAAAAAATTATTTTTTGCAAAATTTACTCTAGAAAAGGCAATCCCTGGCGTAATTAAAATTTGCGACAGCAAAAAATTATTTTTTGAATAATTTACTATAGAAAAGGCAAACCCTGGCGTAATTAAAATTTGCGACAGTAAAAAATTATGTTTTGAATAATTTACTATAGAAAAGGCAATCCCTGACGTATTTAAAATTTGGAAGAGTAAAAAATTATTTTTTGCAAAATTTACTATAGAAAAGGCAATCCCTGGCGTAATTAAAACTTGCGACAGTAAAAAATTAATTTTTGAATAATTTACTATAGAAAAGGCAATCCCTGGGTTATTTAAAATTTGCAACAGAAAAAAAATTATTTTTGAAAAATTTACTATAGAAAAGGCAATCCCTGGCGTAATTAAAATTTGCGACAGAAAAAAATTAATTTTTGAAAAATTTTCTATAGAAAAGGCAATCCCTGGCGTAATTAAAATTTGCGACAGAAAAAAATTATTTTTTATTTTTTGAATAATTTACTATAGAAAAGGAAATCCCTGGCGTATTTAAAATTTGCGACAGTAAAAAATTATTTTTTGCAAAATTTACTATGGAAAAGGCAATCCCTGGCGTAATTAAAATTTGCGACAGTAAAAAATTATTTTTTGAATAATTTACTATAGAAAAGGCAATCCCTGGCGTAATTAAAACTTGCGACAGTAAAAAATTATTTTTTGAATTATTTACTATAGAAAAGGCAATCCCTGGCGTAATTAAAATTTGCGACAGTAAAAAATTATTTTTTGAATAATTTACTATAGAAAGGCAATCCCTGGCGTAATTAAAATTTGCGACAGTAAAAAATTATTTTTTGAATAATTTACTATAGAAAAGGCAAACCCTGGCGTAATTAAAATTTGCGACAGTAAAAAATTATTTTTTGAATAATTTACTATAGAAAGGCAATCCCTGGCGTAACTAAAATTTGCGATAGTAAAAAATTATTTTTTGAATAATTTACTATAGAAAAGGCAATCCCTGGCGTAATTAAAACTTGCGACAGTAAAAAATTAATTTTTGAATAATTTACTATAGAAAAGACAATCCCTGGGGTATTTAAAATTTGCAACAGAAAAAAATTAATTTTTGAAAAATTTACTATAGAAAAGGCAATCCCTGGCGTAATTAAAATTTGCGACAGAAAAATATTAATTTTTGAAAAATTTACTATAGAAAAGGCAATCCCTGGCGTAATTAAAATTTGCGACAGAAAAAAATTATTTTTTATTTTTTGAATAATTTACTATAGAAAAGGCAATCCCTGTCGTATTTAAAATTTGCGACAGTAAAAAATTATTTTTTGCAAAATTTACTATAGAAAAGGCAATCCCTGGCGTAATTAAAATTTGCGACAGCAAAAAATTATTTTTTGAATAATTTACTATAGAAAAGGCAAACCCTGGCGTAATTAAAATTTGCGACAGTAAAAATTTATTTTTTGAATAATTTACTATAGAAATGCAATCCCTGGCGTAATTAAAATTTGCGACAGTAAAAAATTATTTTTTGAATAATTTACTATAGAAAAGGCAATCCCTGGCGTAATTAAAACTTGCGACAGTAAAAAATTAATTTTTGAATAATTTACTATAGAAAAGGCAATCCCTGGGGTATTTAAAATTTGCAACAGAAAAAAATTTATTTTTGAAAAATTTACTATAGAAAAGGCAATCCCTGGCGTAATTAAAATTTGCGACAGAAAAAAATTAATTTTTGAAAAATTTACTATAGAAAAGGCAATCCCTTGCGTAATTAAAATTTGCGACAGAAAAAAATTATTTTTTATTTTTTGAATAATTTACTATAGAAAAGGCAATCCCTGACGTATTTAAAATTTGCGACAGTAAAAAATTATTTTTTGCAAAATTTACTATAGAAAAGCAATCCCTGGCGTAATTAAAACTTGCGACAGTAAAAAATTAATTTTTGAATAATTTACTATAGAAAAGGGAATCCCTGGGTTATTTAAAATTTGCAACAGAAAAAAAATTATTTTTGAAAAATTTACTATAGAAAAGGCAATCCCTGGCGTAATTAAAATTTGCGACAGAAAAAAATTAATTTTTGAAAAATTTTCTATAGAAAAGGCAATCCCTGGCGTAATTAAAATTTGCGACAGAAAAAAATTATTTTTTATTTTTTGAATAATTTACTATAGAAAAGGCAATCCCTGGCGTATTTAAAATTTGCGCAGTAAAAAATTATTTTTTGCAAAATTTACTATAGAAAAGGCAATCCCTGGCGTAATTAAAACTTGCGACAGTAAAAAATTATTTTTTGAATAATTTACTATAGAAAAGGCAAACCCTGGCGTAATTAAAATTTGCGACAGTAAAAAATTATTTTTTGAATAATTTACTATAGAAAGGCAATCCCTGGCGTAATTAAAATTTGCGACAGTAAAAAATTATTTTTTGAATAATTTACTATAGAAAAGGCAATCCCTGGCGTAATTAAAACTTGCGACAGTAAAAAATTAATTTTTGAATAATTTACTATAGAAAAGACAATCCCTGGGGTATTTAAAATTTGCAACAGAAAAAAATTAATTTTTGAAAAATTTACTATAGAAAAGGCAATCCCTGGCGTAATTAAAATTTGCGACAGTAAAAAATTATTTTTTGAAAAATTTACTATAGAAAAGGCAATCCCTGGCGTAATTAAAATTTGCGACAGTAAAAAATTAATTTTTGAATAATTTACTATAGAAAAGGCAATCCCTGGCGTAATTAAAATTTGCGACGGAAAAAAATTATTTTTTATTTTTTGAATAATTTACTATAGAAAAGGCAATCCCTGGCGTATTTAAAATTTGCGCAGTAAAAAATTATTTTTTGCAAAATTTACTATAGAAAAGGCAATCCCTGGCGTAATTAAAATTTGCGACAGTAAAAAATTATTTTTTGAAAAATTTACTATAGAAAAGGCAATCCCTGGCGTAATTAAAATTTGCGACAGTAAAAAATTATTTTTTGCAAAATTTACTATAGAAAAGCAATCCCTGGCGTAATTAAAACTTGCGACAGTAAAAAATTAATTTTTGAATAATTTACTATAGAAAAGGCAATCCCTGGGTTATTTAAAATTTGCAACAGAAAAAAAATTATTTTTGAAAAATTTACTATAGAAAAGGCAATCCCTGGCGTAATTAAAATTTGCGACAGTAAAAAATTATTTTTTGAATAATTTACTATAGAAAAGGCAAACCCTGGCTTAATTAAAATTTGCGACAGTAAAAAATTATTTTTTGAATAATTTACTATAGAAAGGCAATCCCTGGCGTAATTAAAATTTGCGACAGTAAAAAATTATTTTTTGAATAATTTACTATAGAAAAGGCTAATTAAAACTTGCGACAGTAAAAAATTAATTTTTGAATAATTTACTATAGAAAAGACAATCCCTGGGGTATTTAAAATTTGCAACAGAAAAAAATTAATTTTTGAAAAATTTACTATAGAAAAGGCAATCCCTGGCGTAATTAAAATTTGCGACAGAAAAATATTAATTTTTGAAAAATTTACTATAGAAAAGGCAATCCCTGGCGTAATTAAAATTTGCGACAGAAAAAAATTATTTTTTATTTTTTGAATAATTTACTATAGAAAAGGCAATCCCTGGCGTAATTAAAACTTGCGACAGTAAAAAATTAATTTTTGAATAATTTACTATAGAAAAGGCAATCCCTGGGGTATTTAAAATTTGCAACAGAAAAAAATTTATTTTTGAAAAATTTACTATAGAAAAGGCAATCCCTGGCGTAATTAAAATTTGCGACAGAAAAAAATTAATTTTTGAAAAATTTACTATAGAAAAGGCAATCCCTTGCGTAATTAAAATTTGCGACAGAAAAAAATTATTTTTTATTTTTTGAATAATTTACTATAGAAAAGGCAATCCCTGACGTATTTAAAATTTGCGACAGTAAAAAATTATTTTTTGCAAAATTTACTATAGAAAAGCAATCCCTGGCGTAATTAAAACTTGCGACAGTAAAAAATTAATTTTTGAATAATTTACTATAGAAAAGGCAATCCCTGGGTTATTTAAAATTTGCAACAGAAAAAAAATTATTTTTGAAAAATTTACTATAGAAAAGGCAATCCCTGGCGTAATTAAAATTTGCGACAGAAAAAAATTAATTTTTGAAAAATTTTCTATAGAAAAGGCAATCCCTGGCGTAATTAAAATTTGCGACAGAAAAAAATTATTTTTTATTTTTTGAATAATTTACTATAGAAAAGGCAATCCCTGGCGTATTTAAAATTTGCGCAGTAAAAAATTATTTTTTGCAAAATTTACTATAGAAAAGGCAATCCCTGGCGTAATTAAAACTTGCGACAGTAAAAAATTATTTTTTGAATTATTTACTATAGAAAAGGCAATCCCTGGCGTAATTAAAATTTGCGACAGTAAAAAATTATTTTTTGAATAATTTACTATAGAAAGGCAATCCCTGGCGTAATTAAAATTTGCGACAGTAAAAAATTATTTTTTGAATAATTTACTATAGAAAAGGCAAACCCTGGCGTAATTAAAATTTGCGACAGTAAAAAATTATTTTTTGAATAATTTACTATAGAAAGGCAATCCCTGGCGTAATTAAAATTTGCGACAGTAAAAAATTATTTTTTGAATAATTTACTATAGAAAAGGCAATCCCTGGCGTAATTAAAACTTGCGACAGTAAAAAATTAATTTTTGAATAATTTACTATAGAAAAGACAATCCCTGGGGTATTTAAAATTTGCAACAGAAAAAAATTAATTTTTGAAAAATTTACTATAGAAAAGGCAATCCCTGGCGTAATTAAAATTTGCGACAGTAAAAAATTATTTTTTGAAAAATTTACTATAGAAAAGGCAATCCCTGGCGTAATTAAAATTTGCGACAGTAAAAAATTAATTTTTGAATAATTTACTATAGAAAAGGCAATCCCTGGCGTAATTAAAATTTGCGACAGTAAAAAATTATTTTTTGAATAATTTACTATAGAAAAGGCAATCCCTGGCGTAATTAAAACTTGCGACAGTAAAAAATTAATTTTTGAAAAATTTACTATAGAAAAGGCAATCAATGGCGTAATTAAAATTAACGAAGTTAAAAAAAAAATATTTTTTGAAAAATTTACTATAGAAAAGGCAATCCCTGGCGTATTTAAAATTTGCGACAGTAAAAAATTATTTTTTGCAAAATTTACTATAGAAAAGGCAATCCCTGGCGTAATTAATATTTGCGACAGTAAAATATTATTTTTTGCAAAATTTACTATAGAAAGGGCAATCCCTGGCGTAATTAAAATTTGCGACAGTAAAAAATTATTTTTTGCAAAATTTACTATAGAAAAGGCAATCCCTGGCGTAATTAAAACTTGCGACAGTAAAAAATTAATTTTTGAATAATTTACTATAGAAAAGGCAATCCCTGGCGTAAATAAAATTTGCGACAGTAAAAAATTATTTTTTGAATAATTTACTATAGAAAAGGCAATCCCTGGCGTAATTAAAATTTGCGACAGTAAAAAATTATTTTTTGAATAATTTACTATAGAAAAGGCAATCCCTGGCGTAATTAAAACTTGCGACAGTAAAAAATTAATTTTTGAAAAATTTACTATAGAAAGGGCAATCCCTGGCGTAATTAAAATTAACGAAGTTAAAAAAAAAACATTTTTTGAAAAATTTACTATAGAAATGGCAATCCCTGGCGTATTTAAAATTTGCGACAGAAAAGAATTATTTTTTATTTTTTGAATAATTTACTATAGAAAAGGCAATCCCTGGCGTATTTAAAATTTGCGACAGTAAAAAATTATTTTTTGCAAAATTTACTCTAGAAAAGGCAATCCCTGGCGTAATTAAAATTTGCTTCAGCAAAAAATTATTTTTTGAATAATTTACTATAGAAAAGGCAAACCCTGGCGTAATTAAAATTTGCGACAGTAAAAAATTATGTTTTGAATAATTTACTATAGAAATGCAATCCCTGGCGTAATTAAAATTTGCGACAGTAAAAAATTATTTTTTGAATAATTTACTATAGAAAAGGAAATCCCTGGCGTAATTAAAACTTGCGACAGTAAAAAATTAATTTTTGAATAATTTACTATAGAAAAGGCAATCCCTGGGGTATTTAAAATTTGCAACAGAAAAAAATTTATTTTTGAAAAATTTACTATAGAAAAGGCAATACCTGGCGTAATTAAAATTTGCGACAGAAAAAAATTAATTTTTGAAAAATTTACTATGGAAAAGGCAATCCCTTGGGTAATTAAAATTTGCGACAGAAAAAAATTATTTTTTATTTTTTGAATAATTTACTATAGAAAAGGCAATCCCTGACGTATTTAAAATTTGCGACAGTAAAAAATTATTTTTTGCAAAATTTACTATAGAAAAGGCAATCCCTGGCGTAATTAAAACTTGCGACAGTAAAAAATTAATTTTTGAATAATTTACTATAGAAAAGGCAATCCCTGGGTTATTTAAAATTTGCAACAGAAAAAAAATTATTTTTGAAAAATTTACTATAGAAAAGGCAATCCCTGGCGTAATTAAAATTTGCGACAGAAAAAAATTAATTTTTGAAAAATTTTCTATAGAAAAGGCAATCCCTGGCGTAATTAAAATTTGCGACAGAAAAAAATTATTTTTTGTTTTTTGAATAATTTACTATAGAAAAGGAAATCCCTGGCGTATTTAAAATTTGCGACAGTAAAAAATTATTTTTTGCAAAATTTACTATAGAAAAGGCAATCCCTGGCGTAATTAAAATTTGCGACAGTAAAAAATTATTTTTTGAATAATTTACTATAGAAAAGGCAATCCCTGGCGTAATTAAAACTTGCGACAGTAAAAAATTATTTTTTGAATTATTTACTATAGAAAAGGCAATCCCTGGGGTAATTAAAATTTGCGACAGTAAAAAATTATTTTTTGAATAATTTACTATAGAAAGGCAATCCCTGGCGTAATTAAAATTTGCGACAGTAAAAAATTATTTTTTGAATAATTTACTATAGAAAAGGCAAACCCTGGCGTAATTAAAATTTGCGACAGTAAAAAATTATTTTTTGAATAATTTACTATAGAAAGGCAATCCCTGGCGTAATTAAAATTTGCGACAGTAAAAAATTATTTTTTGAATAATTTACTATAGAAAAGGCAATCCCTGGCGTAATTAAAACTTGCGACAGTAAAAAATTAATTTTTGAATAATTTAATATAGAAAAGACAATCCCTGGGGTATTTAAAATTTGCAACAGAAAAAAATTAATTTTTGAAAAATTTACTATAGAAAAGGCAATCCCTGGCGTAATTAAAATTTGCGACAGAAAAAAATTATTTTTTATTTTTTGAATAATTTACTATAGAAAAGGCAATCCCTGGCGTATTTAAAATTTGCGACAGTAAAAAATTATTTTTTGCAAAATTTACTATAGAAAAGGCAATCCCTGGCGTAATTAAAATTTGCGACTGCAAAAAATTATTTTTTGAATAATTTACTATAGAAAAGGCAAACCCTGGCGTAATTAAAATTTGCGACAGTAAAAATTTATTTTTTGAATAATTTACTATAGAAATGCAATCCCTGGCGTAATTAAAATTTGCGACAGTAAAAAATTATTTTTTGAATAATTTACTATAGAAAAGGCAATCCCTGGCGTAATTAAAACTTGCGACAGTAAAAAATTAATTTTTGAATAATTTACTATAGAAAAGGCAATCCCTGGGGTATTTAAAATTTGCAACAGAAAAAAATTTATTTTTGAAAAATTTACTATAGAAAAGGCAATCCCTGGCGTAATTAAAATTTGCGACAGAAAAAAATTAATTTTTGAAAAATTTACTATAGAAAAGGCAATCCCTTGCGTAATTAAAATTTGCGACAGAAAAAAATTATTTTTTATTTTTTGAATAATTTACTATAGAAATGCAATCCCTGGCGTAATTAAAATTTGCGACAGTAAAAAATTATTTTTTGAATAATTTACTATAGAAAAGGAAATCCCTGGCGTAATTAAAACTTGCGACAGTAAAAAATTAATTTTTGAATAATTTACTATAGAAAAGGCAATCCCTGGGGTATTTAAAATTTGCAACAGAAAAAAATTTATTTTTGAAAAATTTACTATAGAAAAGGCAATACCTGGCGTAATTAAAATTTGCGACAGAAAAAAATTAATTTTTGAAAAATTTACTATGGAAAAGGCAATCCCTTGGGTAATTAAAATTTGCGACAGAAAAAAATTATTTTTTATTTTTTGAATAATTTACTATAGAAAAGGCAATCCCTGACGTATTTAAAATTTGCGACAGTAAAAAATTATTTTTTGCAAAATTTACTATAGAAAAGGCAATCCCTGGCGTAATTAAAACTTGCGACAGTAAAAAATTAATTTTTGAATAATTTACTATAGAAAAGGCAATCCCTGGGTTATTTAAAATTTGCAACAGAAAAAAAATTATTTTTGAAAAATTTACTATAGAAAAGGCAATCCCTGGCGTAATTAAAATTTGCGACAGAAAAAAATTAATTTTTGAAAAATTTTATATAGAAAAGGCAATCCCTGGCGTAATTAAAATTTGCGACAGAAAAAAATTATTTTTTATTTTTTGAATAATTTACTATAGAAAAGGAAATCCCTGGCGTATTTAAAATTTGCGACAGTAAAAAATTATTTTTTGCAAAATTTACTATAGAAAAGGCAATCCCTGGCGTAATTAAAATTTGCGACAGTAAAAAATTATTTTTTGAATAATTTACTATAGAAAAGGCAATCCCTGGCGTAATTAAAACTTGCGACAGTAAAAAATTATTTTTTGAATTATTTACTATAGAAAAGGCAATCCCTGGGGTAATTAAAATTTGCGACAGTAAAAAATTATTTTTTGAATAATTTACTATAGAAAGGCAATCCCTGGCGTAATTAAAATTTTAGACAGTAAAAAATTATTTTTTGAATAATTTACTATAGAAAAGGCAAACCCTGGCGTAATTAAAATTTGCGACAGTAAAAAATTATTTTTTGAATAATTTACTATAGAAAGGCAATCCCTGGCGTAATTAAAATTTGCGACAGTAAAAAATTATTTTTTGAATAATTTACTATAGAAAAGGCAATCCCTGGCGTAATTAAAACTTGCGACAGTAAAAAATTAATTTTTGAATAATTTACTATAGAAAAGACAATCCCTGCGGTATTTAAAATTTGCAACAGAAAAAAATTAATTTTTGAAAAATTTACTATAGAAAAGGCAATCCCTGGCGTAATTAAAATTTGCGACAGAAAAAAATTATTTTTTATTTTTTGAATAATTTACTATAGAAAAGGCAATCCCTGGCGTATTTAAAATTTGCGACAGTAAAAAATTATTTTTTGCAAAATTTACTATAGAAAAGGCAATCCCTGGCGTAATTAAAATTTGCGACTGCAAAAAATTATTTTTTGAATAATTTACTATAGAAACGGCAAACCCTGGCGTAATTAAAATTTGCGACAGTAAAAATTTATTTTTTGAATAATTTACTATAGAAATGCAATCCCTGGCGTAATTAAAATTTGCGACAGTAAAAAATTATTTTTTGAATAATTTACTATAGAAAAGGCAATCCCTGGCGTAATTAAAACTTGCGACAGTAAAAAATTAATTTTTGAATAATTTACTATAGAAAAGGCAATCCCTGGGGTATTTAAAATTTGCAACAGAAAAAAATTTATTTTTGAAAAATTTACTATAGAAAAGGCAATCCCTGGCGTAATTAAAATTTGCGACAGAAAAAAATTAATTTTTGAAAAATTTACTATAGAAAAGGCAATCCCTTGCGTAATTAAAATTTGCGACAGAAAAAAATTATTTTTTATTTTTTGAATAATTTACTATAGAAAAGGCAATCCCTGACGTATTTAAAATTTGCGACAGTAAAAAATTATTTTTTGCAAAATTTACTATAGAAAAGGCAATCCCTGGCGTAATTAAAACTTGCGACAGTAAAAAATTAATTTTTGAATAATTTACTATAGAAAAGGCAATCCCTGGGTTATTTAAAATTTGCAACAGAAAAAAAATTATTTTTGAAAAATTTACTATAGAAAAGGCAATCCCTGGCGTAATTAAAATTTGCGACAGAAAAAAATTAATTTTTGAAAAATTTTCTATAGAAAAGGCAATCCCTGGCGTAATTAAAATTTGCGACAGAAAAAAATTATTTTTTATTTTTTGAATAATTTACTATAGAAAAGGCAATCCCTGGCGTATTTAAAATTTGCGACAGTAAAAAATTATTTTTTGCAAAATTTACTATAGAAAAGGCAATCCCTGGCGTAATTAAAACTTGCGACAGTAAAAAATTATTTTTTGAATTATTTACTATAGAAAAGGCAATCCCTGGCGTAATTAAATTTTGCGACAGTAAAAAATTATTTTTTGAATAATTTACTATAGAAAGGCAATCCTTGGCGTAATTAAAATTTGCGACAGTAAAAAATTATTTTTTGAATAATTTACTATAGAAAAGGCAAACCCTGGCGTAATTAAAATTTGCGACAGTAAAAAATTATTTTTTGAATAATTTACTATAGAAAGGCAATCCCTGGCGTAATTAAAATTTGCGACAGTAAAAAATTATTTTTTGAATAATTTACTATAGAAAAGGCAATCCCTGGCGTAATTAAAACTTGCGACAGTAAAAAATTAATTTTTGAATAATTTACTATAGAAAAGACAATCCCTGGGGTATTTAAAATTTGCAACAGAAAAAAATTAATTTTTGAAAAATTTACTATAGAAAAGGCAATCTCTGGCGTAATTAAAATTTGCGACAGAAAAATATTAATTTTTGAAAAATTTACTATAGAAAAGGCAATCCCTGGCGTAATTAAAATTTGCGACAGAAAAAAATTATTTTTTATTTTTTGAATAATTTACTATAGAAAAGGCAATCCCTGGCGTATTTAAAATTTGCGACAGTAAAAAATTATTTTTTGCAAAATTTACTATAGAAAAGGCAATCCCTGGCGTAATTAAAATTTGCGACTGCAAAAAATTATTTTTTGAATAATTTACTATAGAAAAGGCAAACCCTGGCGTAATTAAAATTTGCGACAGTAAAAATTTATTTTTTGAATAATTTACTATAGAAATGCAATCCCTGGCGTAATTAAAATTTGCGACAGTAAAAAATTATTTTTTGAATAATTTACTATAGAAAAGGCAATCCCTGGCGTAATTAAAACTTGCGACAGTAAAAAATTAATTTTTGAATAATTTACTATAGAAAAGGCAATCCCTGGGGTATTTAAAATTTGCAACAGAAAAAAATTTATTTTTGAAAAATTTACTATAGAAAAGGCAATCCCTGGCGTAATTAAAATTTGCGACAGAAAAAAATTAATTTTTGAAAAATTTACTATAGAAAAGGCAATCCCTTGCGTAATTAAAATTTGCGACAGAAAAAAATTATTTTTTATTTTTTGAATAATTTACTATAGAAATGCAATCCCTGGCGTAATTAAAATTTGCGACAGTAAAAAATTATTTTTTGAATAATTTACTATAGAAAAGGAAATCCCTGGCGTAATTAAAACTTGCGACAGTAAAAAATTAATTTTTGAATAATTTACTATAGAAAAGGCAATCCCTGGGGTATTTAAAATTTGCAACAGAAAAAAATTTATTTTTGAAAAATTTACTATAGAAAAGGCAATACCTGGCGTAATTAAAATTTGCGACAGAAAAAAATTAATTTTTGAAAAATTTACTATGGAAAAGGCAATCCCTTGGGTAATTAAAATTTGCGACAGAAAAAAATTATTTTTTATTTTTTGAATAATTTACTATAGAAAAGGCAATCCCTGACGTATTTAAAATTTGCGACAGTAAAAAATTATTTTTTGCAAAATTTACTATAGAAAAGGCAATCCCTGGCGTAATTAAAACTTGCGACAGTAAAAAATTAATTTTTGAATAATTTACTATAGAAAAGGCAATCCCTGGGTTATTTAAAATTTGCAACAGAAAAAAAATTATTTTTGAAAAATTTACTATAGAAAAGGCAATCCCTGGCGTAATTAAAATTTGCGACAGAAAAAAATTAATTTTTGAAAAATTTTATATAGAAAAGGCAATCCCTGGCGTAATTAAAATTTGCGACAGAAAAAAATTATTTTTTATTTTTTGAATAATTTACTATAGAAAAGGAAATCCCTGGCGTATTTAAAATTTGCGACAGTAAAAAATTATTTTTTGCAAAATTTACTATAGAAAAGGCAATCCCTGGCGTAATTAAAATTTGCGACAGTAAAAAATTATTTTTTGAATAATTTACTATAGAAAAGGCAATCCCTGGCGTAATTAAAACTTGCGACAGTAAAAAATTATTTTTTGAATTATTTACTATAGAAAAGGCAATCCCTGGGGTAATTAAAATTTGCGACAGTAAAAAATTATTTTTTGAATAATTTACTATAGAAAGGCAATCCCTGGCGTAATTAAAATTTGCGACAGTAAAAAATTATTTTTTGAATAATTTACTATAGAAAAGGCAAACCCTGGCGTAATTAAAATTTGCGACAGTAAAAAATTATTTTTTGAATAATTTACTATAGAAAGGCAATCCCTGGCGTAATTAAAATTTGCGACAGTATAAAATTATTTTTTGAATAATTTACTATAGAAAAGGCAATCCCTGGCGTAATTAAAACTTGCGACAATAAAAAATTAATTTTTGAATAATTTACTATAGAAAAGACAATCCCTGGGGTATTTAAAATTTGCAACAGAAAAAAATTAATTTTTGAAAAATTTACTATAGAAAAGGCAATCCCTGGCGTAATTAAAATTTGCGACAGAAAAAAATTATTTTTTATTTTTTGAATAATTTACTATAGAAAAGGCAATCCCTGGCGTATTTAAAATTTGCGACAGTAAAAAATTTTTTTTTGCAAAATTTACTATAGAAAAGGCAATCCCTGGCGCAATTAAAATTTGCGACTGCAAAAAATTATTTTTTGAATAATTTACTATAGAAAAGGCAAACCCTGGCGTAATTAAAATTTGCGACAGTAAAAATTTATTTTTTGAATAATTTACTATAGAAATGCAATCCCTGGCGTAATTAAAATTTGCGACAGTAAAAAATTATTTTTTGAATAATTTACTATAGAAAAGGCAATCCCTGGCGTAATTAAAACTTGCGACAGTAAAAAATTAATTTTTGAATAATTTACTATAGAAAAGGCAATCCCTGGGGTATTTAAAATTTGCAACAGAAAAAAATTTATTTTTGAAAAGTTTACTATAGAAAAGGCAATCCCTGGCGTAATTAAAATTTGCGACAGAAAAAAATTAATTTTTGAAAAATTTACTATAGAAAAGGCAATCCCTTGCGTAATTAAAATTTGCGACAGAAAAAAATTATTTTTTATTTTTTGAATAATTTACTATAGAAAAGGCAATCCCTGACGTATTTAAAATTTGCGACAGTAAAAAATTATTTTTTGCAAAATTTACTATAGAAAAGGCAATCCCTGGCGTAATTAAAACTTGCGACAGTAAAAAATTAATTTTTGAATAATTTACTATAGAAAAGGCAATCCCTGGGTTATTTAAAATTTGCAACAGAAAAAAAATTATTTTTGAAAAATTTACTATAGAAAAGGCAATCCCTGGCGTAATTAAAATTTGCGACAGAAAAAAATTAATTTTTGAAAAATTTTCTATAGAAAAGGCAATCCCTGGCGTAATTAAAATTTGCGACAGAAAAAAATTATTTTTTATTTTTTGAATAATTTACTATAGAAAAGGCAATCCCTGGCGTATTTACAATTTGCGACAGTAAAAAATTATTTTTTGCAAAATTTACTATAGAAAAGGCAATCCCTGGCGTAATTAAAACTTGCGACAGTAAAAAATTATTTTTTGAATTATTTACTATAGAAAAGGCAATCCCTGGCGTAATTAAATTTTGCGACAGTAAAAAATTATTTTTTGAATAATTTACTATAGAAAGGCAATCCTTGGCGTAATTAAAATTTGCGACAGTAAAAAATTATTTTTTGAATAATTTACTATAGAAAAGGCAAACCCTGGCGTAATTAAAATTTGCGACAGTAAAAAATTATTTTTTGAATAATTTACTATAGAAAGGCAATCCCTGGCGTAATTAAAATTTGCGACAGTAAAAAATTATTTTTTGAATAATTTACTATAGAAAAGGCAATCCCTGGCGTAATTAAAACTTGCGACAGTAAAAAATTAATTTTTGAATAATTTACTATAGAAAAGACAATCCCTGGGGTATTTAAAATTTGCAACAGAAAAAAATTAATTTTTGAAAAATTTACTATAGAAAAGGCAATCTCTGGCGTAATTAAAATTTGCGACAGAAAAATATTAATTTTTGAAAAATTTACTATAGAAAAGGCAATCCCTGGCGTAATTAAAATTTGCGACAGAAAAAAATTATTTTTTATTTTTTGAATAATTTACTATAGAAAAGGCAATCCCTGGCGTATTTAAAATTTGCGACAGTAAAAAATTATTTTTTGCAAAATTTACTATAGAAAAGGCAATCCCTGGCGTAATTAAAATTTGCGACAGTAAAAAATTATTTTTTGAATAATTTACTATAGAAAAGGCAATCCCTGGCCTAATTAAAACTTGCGACAGTAAAAAATTATTTTTTGAATAATTTACTATAGAAAAGGCAATCCCTGGCGTAATTAAAATTTGCGACAGTAAAAAATTATTTTTTGAATAATTTACTATAGAAAGGCAATCCCTGGCGTAATTAAAATTTGCGACAGTAAAAAATTATTTTTTGAATAATTTACTATAGAAAAGGCAATCGCTGGCGTAATTAAAACTTGCGACAGTAAAAAATTAATTTTTGAAAAATTTACTATAGAAAAGGCAATCCCTGGCGTAATTAAAATTTGCGACAGTAAAAAATAATTTTTTGATAAATTTACTATAGAAAAGGCAGTCGCTGGCGTATTTAAAATTTGCGACAGTAAAAAATTATTTTTTGCAAAATTTACTATAGTAAAGGCAATCCCTGGCGTAATTAAAATTTGCGACAGTAAAAAATTATTTTTTGCAAAATTTACTATAGAAAAGGCAATCCCTGGCGTAATTAAAAGTTGCGACAGTAAAAAGTTATTTTTTGAAAAATTTACTATAGCAAAGGCAATCCCTGGCGTAATTAAAATTTGCGACAGAAGTAAATTAATTTTTGAAAAATTTACTATAGAAAAGGCAATCCCTGGCGTATTTAAAATTTGCGACAGTAAAAAATTATTTTTTGAATAATTTACTATAGAAAAGGCAATCCCTGGCGTAATTAAAATTTGCGACAGAAAAAAATTATTTTTTGAATAATTTACTATAGAAAAGGCAATCCCTGGCTTATTTAAAATTTGCGACAGTATAAAATTAATTTTTGAAAAATTTACTATAGAAAAGGCAATCCCTGGCGTATTTAAAATTTGCGACAGTAAAAAATTAATTTGTGAAAAATTTACTATAGAAAAGGCAATGCCTGGCGTAATTAAAATTTGCGACAGTAAAAAATTATTTTTTGAATAATTTACTATAGAAAAGGCAATCCCTGGCGTAATTAAAATTTGCGTCAGTAAAAAATTATTTTTTGAAACATTTACTATAGAAAAGGCAATCCCTGGCGTAATTAAAATTTGCGACAGTAAAAAATTATTTTTTGAATAATTTACTATAGAAAGGCAATCCTTGGCGTAATTAAAATTTGCGACAGTAAAAAATTATTTTTTGAATAATTTACTATAGAAAAGGCAAACCCTGGCGTAATTAAAATTTGCGACAGTAAAAAATTATTTTTTGAATAATTTACTATAGAAAGGCAATCCCTGGCGTAATTAAATTTTGCGACAGTAAAAAATTATTTTTTGAATAATTTACTATAGAAAGGCAATCCTTGGCGTAATTAAAATTTGCGACAGTAAAAAATTATTTTTTGAATAATTTACTATAGAAAAGGCAAACCCTGGCGTAATTAAAATTTGCGACAGTAAAAAATTATTTTTTGAATAATTTACTATAGAAAGGCAATCCCTGGCGTAATTAAAATTTGCGACAGTAAAAAATTATTTTTTGAATAATTTACTATAGAAAAGGCAATCCCTGGCGTAATTAAAACTTGCGACAGTAAAAAATTAATTTTTGAATAATTTACTATAGAAAAGACAATCCCTGGGGTATTTAAAATTTGCAACAGAAAAAAATTAATTTTTGAAAAATTTACTATAGAAAAGGCAATCTCTGGCGTAATTAAAATTTGCGACAGAAAAATATTAATTTTTGAAAAATTTACTATAGAAAAGGCAATCCCTGGCGTAATTAAAATTTGCGACAGAAAAAAATTATTTTTTATTTTTTGAATAATTTACTATAGAAAAGGCAATCCCTGGCGTATTTAAAATTTGCGACAGTAAAAAATTATTTTTTGCAAAATTTACTATAGAAAAGGCAATCCCTGGCGTAATTAAAATTTGCGACAGTAAAAAATTATTTTTTGAATAATTTACTATAGAAAAGGCAATCCCTGGCCTAATTAAAACTTGCGACAGTAAAAAAATTATTTTTTGAATAATTTACTATAGAAAAGGCAATCCCTGGCGTAATTAAAATTTGCGACAGTAAAAAATTATTTTTTGAATAATTTACTATAGAAAGGCAATCCCTGGCGTAATTAAAATTTGCGACAGTAAAAAATTATTTTTTGAATAATTTACTATAGAAAAGGCAATCGCTGGCGTAATTAAAAACTTGCGACAGTAAAAAATTAATTTTTGAAAAATTTACTAAAGTAAAGGCAATCCCTGGCGTAATTAAAATTTGCGACAGTAAAAAATTATTTTTTGCAAAATTTACTATAGAAAAGGCAATCCCTGGCGTAATTAAAAGTTGCGACAGTAAAAAGTTATTTTTTGAAAAATTTACTATAGCAAAGGCAATCCCTGGCGTAATTAAAATTTGCGACAGAAGTAAATTAATTTTTGAAAAATTTACTATAGAAAAGGCAATCCCTGGCGTATTTAAAATTTGCGACAGTAAAAAATTATTTTTTGAATAATTTACTATAGAAAAGGCAATCCCTGGCGTAATTAAAATTTGCGACAGAAAAAAATTATTTTTTGAATAATTTACTATAGAAAAGGCAATCCTGGCTTATTTAAAATTTGCGACAGTATAAAATTAATTTTTGAAAAATTTACTATAGAAAAGGCAATCCCTGGCGTATTTAAAATTTGCGACAGTAAAAAATTAATTTGTGAAAAATTTACTATAGAAAAGGCAATGCCTGGCGTAATTAAAATTTGCGACAGTAAAAAATTATTTTTTGAATAATTTACTATAGAAAAGGCAATCCCTGGCGTAATTAAAATTTGCGTCAGTAAAAAATTATTTTTTGAAACATTTACTATAGAAAAGGCAATCCCTGGCGTAATTAAAATTTGCGACAGTAAAAAATTATTTTTTGAATAATTTACTATAGAAAAGGCAATCCCTGGCGTATTTAAAACTTGCGACAGTAAAAAATTAATTTTTGAAAAATTTACTATAGAAAAGGCAATCCCTGGCGTATTTAAAATATACGACAGTAAAAAATTATTTTTTGAATAATTTACTATAGAAAAGGCAATCCCTGGCGTATTTAATATTTGCGACAGTAAAAAATTATTTTTTGAATAATTTACTATAGAAAAGGCAATCCCTGGCGTATTTAAAATTTGCGACAGTAAAGAATTAATTTTTGAAAAATTTACTATAGAAAAGGCAATACCTGGCGTAATTAAAATTTGCGACAGAAAAAAATTATTTTTTGAATAATTTACTATAGAAAAGACAATCCCTGGCGTAATTAAAATTTGCGACAGTAAAAAATTAATTTTTGAAAAATTTACTATAGAAAAGGCAATCCCTGGCGTATTTAAAATTTGCGACATTAAAAAATTAATTTTTGAAAAATTTACTATAGAAAAGGCAATCCCTGGCGTATTTAAAATTTGCGATAGAAAAAAATTATTTTTTGAATATTTTACTATAGAAAAGGCAATCCCTGGCGTACTTAAAATATGCGACAGTAAAAAATTAATTTTTGAAAAATTTACTATAGAAAAGGCAATCCCTGGCGTAATTAAAATTTGCGACAGTAAAAAATTAATTTTTGAAAAATTTACTATAGAAAAGGCAAACCCTGGCGTAATTAAAATTTGCGACAGTAAAAACATATTTTTGAAAAATTTACTATAGAAAAGGCAATCCTTGGCGTAATTAAAATTTGCGACAGTAAAAAATTAACTTTTGAATAATTTACTATAGAAAAGGCAATCCCTGGCCTAATTAAAATTCACGACAGTAAAAAATCCTTTTTTGAATAATTTACTATAGAAAAGGCAATCCCTAGCGTAATTAAAATTCGCGTCAGTAAAAAATTATTTTTTGAAACATTTATTATAGAAAAGGCAATCCCTGGTGTAATTAAAATTTGCGACAGTAAAAAATTATTTTTTGAATAATTTAATATAGAAAAGGAAATCCCTGGCGTATTTAAACTTGCGACAGTAAAAAATTAATTTTTGAAAAATTTACTATAGAAAAGGCAATCCCTGGCGTATTTAAAATTTGCGACAGAAAAAAATTATTTTTTATTTTTTGAATAATTTACTATAGAAAAGGCAATCCCTGGAGTATTTAAAATTTGCGACAGTAAAAAATTATTTTTTGCAAAAATTTACTATAGAAAAGGCAATCCCTGGCGTAATTAAAATTTGCGACAGGAAAAAATTATTTTTTGAATAATTTACTATAGAAAAGGCAATACCTGGCGTAATTAAAACTTGCGACAGTAAAAAATTATTTTTTGAATAATTTACTATAGAAAAGGCAATCCCTGGCGTAATTAAAACTTGCGACAGTAAAAAATTAATTTTTGAAAAATTTACTATAGAAAAGGCAATCCCTGGCGTATTTAAAATTTGCGACAGTAAAAAGTTATTTTTTGAATAATTTACTATGGAAAAGGCAATCCCTGGCGTATTTAAAATTTGCGACAGAAAAAAATTATTTTTTGAATAATTTACTATGGAAAAGGCAATCCTTGGCGTATTTAAAATTTGCGACAGTAAAAAATTAATTTTTGAAAAATTTACTATATAAAAGGCAATCCCTGGCGTAATTAAAATTTGCGACAGAAAAAAATTATTTTTTGAATAATTTACTATAGAAACGGCAAACCCTGGCGTAATTAAAATTTGCGACAGTAAAAAATAATTTTTTGAATAATTTACTATAGAAAAGGCAATCCCTGGCGTAATTAAAACTTGCGACAGTAAAAAAATTTTTTTTTTATAGTTTACTATAGAAAAGGCAATCCCTGGCGTAATTAAAACTTGCGACAGTAAAAAATTAATTTTTGAATAATTTACTATGGAAAAGGCAATCCCTGGCGTATTTAAAATTTGCGACAGAAAAAAATTATTTTTTGAATAATTTACTATGGAAAAGGCAATCCTTGGCGTATTTAAAATTTGCGACAGTAAAAAATTAATTTTGAAAAATTTACTATATAAAAGGCAATCCCTGGCGTAATTAAAATTTGCGACAGAAAAAAAATTATTTTTTGAATAATTTACTATAGAAACGGCAAACCCTGGCGTAATTAAAATTTGCGACAGTAAAAAATAATTTTTTGAATAATTTACTATAGAAAAGGCAATCCCTGGCGTAATTAAAACTTGCGACAGTAAAAAAAATTTTTTTTTATAATTTACTATAGAAAAGGCAATCCCTGGCGTAATTAAAACTTGCGACAGTAAAAAATTAATTTTTGAATAATTTACTATAGAAACGGCAAACCCTGGCGTAATTAAAACTTGCGACAGTAAAAAATTAATTTTTGAAAAATTTACTATAGAAAAGGCAATCCCTGGCGTAATTAAAATTTGCGACAGTAAAAAATTATTTTTTGAATAATTTACTATAGAAAAGGCAATCCCTGGTGTAATTAAAATTTGCGACAGTAAAAAATTATTTTTTGAATAATTTAATATAGAAAAGGAAATCCCTGGCGTATTTAAAATTTGCGACAGAAAAAAATTATTTTTTATTTTTTGAATAATTTACTATAGAAAAGGCAATCCCCTGGAGTATTTAAAATTTGCGACAGTAAAAAATTATTTTTTGCAAAAATTTACTATAGAAAAGGCAATCCCCTGGCGTAATTAAAACTTGCGACAGTAAAAAATTAATTTTTGAATAATTTACTATAGAAAGGCAATCCTGGTGTAATTAAAATTTGCGACAGTAAAAAATTATTTTTTGAATAATTTACTATAGAAAAGGCAATCCTGGCGTAATTAAAACTTGCGACAGTAAAAAATTAATTTTTGAAAAATTTACTATAGAAAAGGCAATCCCTGGCGTAATTAAAATTTGCGACAGTAAAAAATAATTTTTTGATAAATTTACTATAGAAAAGGCAATCCCTGGCGTATTTAAACTTGCGACAGTAAAAAATTATTTTTTGAATAATTTACTATAGAAAAGGCAATCCCTGGCGTAATTAAAACTTGCGACAGTAAAAAATTAATTTTTGAATAATTTACTATAGAAAAGACAATCCCTGGCGTATTTAAACTTGCGACAGTAAAAAATTATTTTTTGAATAATTTACTATAGAAAAGGCAATCCCTGGCGTATTTAAAATTTGCGACAGTAAAAAATAATTTTTTGAATAATTTACTATAGAAAAGGCAATCCCTGGCCTAATTAAAACTTGCGACAGTAAAAAATTATTTTTCTTGCGACAGTAAAAAATTATTTTTTGAATAATTTACTATAGAAAGGCAATCCTGGTGTAATTAAAATTTGCGACAGTAAAAAATTATTTTTTGAATAATTTACTATAGAAAAGGCAATCCCTGGCGTAATTAAAACTTGCGACAGTAAAAAATTAATTTTTGAATAATTTACTATAGAAAAGACAATCCCTGGCGTATTTAAACTTGCGACAGTAAAAAATTATTTTTTGAATAATTTACTATAGAAAAGACAATCCCTGGCGTATTTAAACTTGCGACAGTAAAAAATTATTTTTTGAATAATTTACTATAGAAAAGGCAATCCCTGGCGTATTTAAAATTTGCGACAGTAAAAAATTATTTTTTGAATAATTTACTATAGAAAAGGCAATCCCTGGCCTAATTAAAACTTGCGACAGTAAAAAATTATTTTTTGAATAATTTACTATAGAAAAGGCAATCCCTGGCGTAATTAAAATTTGCGACAGTAAAAAATTATTTTTTGAATAATTTACTATAGAAAAGGCAATCCCTGGCGTAATTAAAACTTGCGACAGTAAAAAATTAATTTTTGAATAATTTACTATAGAAAAGGCAATCCCTGGCGTAATTAAAACTTGCGACAGTAAAAAATTATTTTTTGAATAATTTACTATAGAAAAGGCAATCCCTGGCGTATTTAAAATTTGCGACAGTAAAAAATAATTTTTTGAATAATTTACTATAGAAAAGGCAATCCCTGGCCTAATTAAAACTTGCGACAGTAAAAAATTATTTTTTGAATAATTTACTATAGAAAGGCAATCCTGGTGTAATTAAAATTTGCGACAGTAAAAAATTTTTTTTTGAATAATTTACTATAGAAAAGGCAATCCCTGGCGTAATTAAAACTTGCGACAGTAAAAATCCTGGTGTAATTAAAATTTGCGACAGTAAAAAATTATTTTTTGAATAATTTACTATAGAAAAGGCAATCCCTGGCGTAATTAAAACTTGCGACAGTAAAAAATTAATTTTTGAAAAATTTACTATAGAAAAGGCAATCCCTGGCGTAATTAAAATTTGCGACAGTAAAAAATAATTTTTTGATAAATTTACTATAGAAAAGGCAATCCCTGGCGTATTTAAACTTGCGACAGTAAAAAATTATTTTTTGAATAATTTACTATAGAAAAGGCAATCCCTGGCGTATTTAAAATTTGCGACAGTAAAAAATTATTTTTTGAATAATTTACTATAGAAAAGGCAATCCCTGGCCTAATTAAAACTTGCGACAGTAAAAAATTATTTTTTGAATAATTTACTATAGAAAAGACAATCCCTGGCGTATTTAAACTTGCGACAGTAAAAAATTATTTTTTGAATAATTTACTATAGAAAAGGCAATCCCTGGCGTATTTAAAATTTGCGACAGTAAAAAATAATTTTTTGAATAATTTACTATAGAAAAGGCAATCCCTGGCGTAATTAAAATTTGCGACAGTAAAAAATTATTTTTTGAATAATTTACTATAGAAAGGCAATCCTGGTGTAATTAAAATTTGCGACAGTAAAAAATTATTTTTTGAAACATTTATTATAGAAAAGGCAATCCTGGTGTAATTAAAATTTGCGACAGTAAAAAATTATTTTTTTGAATAATTTACTATAGAAAGGCAATCCTGGTGTAATTAAAATTTGCGACAGTAAAAAATTATTTTTTGAATAATTTACTATAGAAAAGGCAATCCCTGGCGTAATTAAAACTTGCGACAGTAAGAAAATTAATTTTTGAAAAATTTACTATAGAAAAGGCAATCCCTGGCGTAATTAAAATTTGCGACAGTAAAAAATAATTTTTTGATAAATTTACTATAGAAAAGGCAATCCCTGGCGTATTTAAACTTGCGACAGTAAAAAATAATTTTTTTGAATAATTTACTATAGAAAAGGCAATCCCTGGCGTATTTAAAATTTTCGACAGTAAAAAATTATTTTTTGAATAATTTACTATAGAAAAGGCAATCCCTGGCCTAATTAAAACTTGCGACAGTAAAAAATATTTTTTGAATAATTTACTATAGAAAAGACAATCCCTGGCGTATTTAAACTTGCGACAGTAAAAAATTATTTTTTGAATAATTTACTATAGAAAAGGCAATCCCTGGCGTATTTAAAATTTGCGACAGTAAAAAATAATTTTTTGAATAATTTACTATAGAAAAGGCAATCCCTGGCGTAATTAAAATTTGCGACAGTAAAAAATTATTTTTTGAATAATTTACTATAGAAAGGCAATCCTGGTGTAATTAAAATTTGCGACAGTAAAAAATTATTTTTTGAAACATTATTATAGAAAAGGCAATCCCTGGTGTAATTAAAATTTGCGACAGTAAAAAATTATTTTTTGAATAATTTAATATAGAAAAGGAAATCCCTGCGTATTTAAAATTTGCGACAGAAAAAAATTATTTTTTATTTTTTGAATAATTTACTATAGAAAAGGCAATCCCTGGAGTATTTAAAATTTTGCGACAGTAAAAAATTATTTTTTGCAAAAATTTACTATAGAAAAGGCAATCCCTGGCGTAATTAAAACTTGCGACAGTAAAAAATTAATTTTTGAATAATTTACTATAGAAAGGCAATCCTGGTGTAATTAAAATTTGCGACAGTAAAAAATTATTTTTTGAATAATTTACTATAGAAAAGGCAATCCCTGCGTAATTAAAACTTGCGACAGTAAAAAATTAATTTTTGAAAAATTTACTATAGAAAAGGCAATCCCTGGCGTAATTAAAATTTGCGACAGTAAAAAATAATTTTTTGATAAATTTACTATAGAAAAGGCAATCCCTGGCGTATTTAAACTTGCGACAGTAAAAAATTATTTTTTGAATAATTTACTATAGAAAAGGCAATCCCTGGCGTATTTAAAATTTGCGACAGTAAAAAATTATTTTTTGAATAATTTACTATAGAAAAGGCAATCCCTGGCCTAATTAAAACTTGCGACAGTAAAAAATTATTTTTTGAATAATTTACTATAGAAAAGACAATCCCTGGCGTATTTAAACTTGCGACAGTAAAAAATTATTTTTTGAATAATTTACTATAGAAAAGGCAATCCCTGGCGTATTTAAAATTTGCGACAGTAAAAATAATTTTTTGAATAATTTACTATAGAAAAGGCAATCCCTGGCGTAATTAAAATTTGCGACAGTAAAAAATTATTTTTTGAATAATTTACTATAGAAAGGCAATCCTGGTGTAATTAAAAATTGCGACAGTAAAAAATTATTTTTTGAAACATTTATTATAGAAAAGGCAATCCCTGGTGTAATTAAAATTTGCGACAGTAAAAAATTATTTTTTGAATAATTTAATATAGAAAAGGAAATCCCTGGCGTATTTAAAATTTGCGACAGAAAAAAATTATTTTTATTTTTTTGAATAATTTACTATAGAAAAGGCAATCCCTGGAGTATTTAAAATTGCGACAGTAAAAAATTATTTTTTGCAAAAATTTACTATAGAAAAGGCAATCCCTGGCGTAATTAAAACTTGCGACAGTAAAAAATTAATTTTTGAATAATTTACTATAGAAAGGCAATCCTGGTGTAATTAAAATTTGCGACAGTAAAAAATTATTTTTTGAATAATTTACTATAGAAAAGGCAATCCCTGCGTAATTAAAACTTGCGACAGTAAAAAATTAATTTTTGAAAAATTTACTATAGAAAAGGCAATCCCTGGCGTAATTAAAATTTGCGACAGTAAAAAATAATTTTTTGATAAATTTATTATAGAAAAGGCAATCCCTGGCGTATTTAAACTTGCGACAGTAAAAAATTATTTTTTGAATAATTTACTATAGAAAAGGCAATCCCTGGCGTAATTAAAACTTGCGACAGTAAAAAATTCATTTTTGAATAATTTACTATAGAAAAGACAATCCCTGGCGTATTTAAACTTGCGACAGTAAAAAATTATTTTTTGAATAATTTACTATAGAAAAGGCAATCCCTGGCGTATTTAAAATTGCGACAGTAAAAAATAATTTTTTGAATAATTTACTATAGAAAAGGCAATCCCTGGCCTAATTAAAACTTGCGACAGTAAAAAATTATTTTTTGAATAATTTACTATAGAAAGGCAATCCTGGTGTAATTAAAATTGCGACAGTAAAAAAATTATTTTTTGAATAATTTACTATAGAAAAGGCAATCCCTGGCGTAATTAAACTTGCGACAGTAAAAAATTAATTTTTGAATAATTTACTATAGAAAAGACAATCCCTGGCGTATTTAAACTTGCGACAGTAAAATATTATTTTTTGAATAATTTACTATAGAAAAGACAATCCCCTGGCGTATTTAAACTTGCGACAGTAAAAAATTATTTTTTGAATAATTTACTATAGAAAAGGCAATCCCTGGCGTATTTAAAATTTGCGACAGTAAAAAATTATTTTTTGAATAATTTACTATAGAAAAGGCAATCCCTGGCCTAATTAAAACTTGCGACAGTAAAAATTATTTTTTGAATAATTTACTATAGAAAGGCAATCCTCGGTGTAATTAAAATTTGCGACAGTAAAAATTATTTTTGAATAATTTACTATAGAAAAGGCAATCCCTGGCGTAATTAAAACTTGCGACAGTAAAAAATTAATTTTTGAATAATTTACTATAGAAAGGCAATCCTGGTGTAATTAAAATTTGCGACAGTAAAAAATTATTTTTTGAATAATTACTATAGAAAAGGCAATCCCTGGCGTAATTAAAACTTGCGACAGTAAAAAAATTAATTTTTGAAAAATTTACTATAGAAAAGGCAATCCCTGGCGTAATTAAAATTTGCGACAGTAAAAAATAATTTTTTGATAAATTTACTATAGAAAAGGCAATCCCTGGCGTATTTAAACTTGCGACAGTAAAAAATTATTTTTTGAATAATTTACTATAGAAAAGGCAATCCCTGGCGTATTTAAAATTTGCGACAGTAAAAAATTATTTTTTGAATAATTACTATAGAAAAGGCAATCCCTGGCCTAATTAAAACTTGCGACAGTAAAAAATTATTTTTTGAATAATTTACTATAGAAAAGACAATCCCTGCGTATTTAAACTTGCGACAGTAAAAAATTATTTTTTGAATAATTTACTATAGAAAAGGCAATCCCTGGCGTATTTAAAATTTGCGACAGTAAAAAATAATTTTTTGAATAATTTACTATAGAAAAGGCAATCCCTGGCGTAATTAAAATTTGCGACAGTAAAAAATTATTTTTTGAATAATTTACTATAGAAAGGCAATCCTGGTGTAATTAAAATTTGCGACAGTAAAAAATTATTTTTTGAAACATTTATTATAGAAAAGGCAATCCCTGGTGTAATTAAAATTTGCGACAGTAAAAAATTATTTTTTGAATAATTTATATAGAAAAGGAAATCCCTGGCGTATTTAAAATTTGCGACAGAAAAAAATTATTTTTTATTTTTTGAATAATTTACTATAGAAAAGGCAATCCCTGGAGTATTTAAAATTTGCGACAGTAAAAAATTATTTTTTGCAAAAATTTACTATAGAAAAGGCAATCCCTGGCGTAATTAAAATTTGCGACAGGAAAAAATTATTTTTTGAATAATTTACTATAGAAAAGGCAATACCTGGCGTAATTAAAACTTGCGACAGTAAAAATTATTTTTTGAATAATTTACTATAGAAAAGGCAATCCCTGGCGTAATTAAAACTTGCGACAGTAAAAAATTAATTTTTGAAAAATTTACTATAGAAAAGGCAATCCTGGGCGTATTTAAAATTTGCGACAGTAAAAAGTTATTTTTGAATAATTTACTATGGAAAAGGCAATCCCTGGCGTATTTAAAATTTGCGACAGAAAAAAATTATTTTTTGAATAATTTACTATGAAAAGGCAATCCTTGGCGTATTTAAAATTTGCGACAGTAAAAAATTAATTTTTGAAAAATTTACTATAGAAAAGGCAATCCCTGGCGTATTTAAAATTTGCGACAGTAAAAAGTTATTTTTTGAATAATTTACTATGGAAAAGGCAATCCCTGGCGTATTAAAAATTTGCGACAGAAAAAAATTATTTTTTGAATAATTTACTATGGAAAAGGCAATCCTTGGCGTATTTAAAATTTGCGACAGTAAAAAATTAATTTTTGAAAAATTTACTATATAAAAGGCAATCCCTGGCGTAATTAAAATTTGCGACAGAAAAAAATTATTTTTTGAATAATTTACTATAGAAACGGCAAACCCTGGCGTAATTAAAATTTGCGACAGTAAAAAATAATTTTTTGAATAATTTACTATAGAAAAGGCAATCCCTGGCGTAACTAAAACTTGCGACAGTAAAAAAATTTTTTTTTTATAATTTACTATAGAAAAGGCAATCCCTGGCGTATTTAAAATTTGCGACAGTAAAAAATTATTTTTTTTATAATTTACTATAGAAAGGCAATCCTGGTGTAATTAAAATTTGCGACAGTAAAAAATTATTTTTTGAATAATTTACTATAGAAAAGGCAATCCCTGGCGTAATTAAAAACTTGCGACAGTAAAAAATTAATTTTTGAATAATTTACTATAGAAAAGGCAATCCCTGGCGTATTTAAAATTTGCGACAGTAAAAAATTATTTTTTTTATAATTTACTATAGAAAGGCAATCCTGGTGTAATTAAAATTTGCGACAGTAAAAAATTATTTTTTGAATAATTTACTATAGAAAAGGCAATCCCTGGCGTAATTAAAACTTGCGACAGTAAAAAATTAATTTTGAAAAATTTACTATAGAAAAGGCAATCCCTGGCGTAATTAAAATTTGCGACAGTAAAAAATTAATTTTTGAAAAATTTACTATAGAAAAGGCAATCCCTGGCGTATTTAAAATTTGCGACAGTAAAAAGTTATTTTTTGAATAATTTACTATGGAAAAGGCAATCCCTGGCGTATTTAAAATTTGCGACAGAAAAAAATTATTTTTGAATAATTTACTATGGAAAAGGCAATCCTTGGCGTATTTAAAATTTGCGACAGTAAAAAATTAATTTTTGAAAAATTTACTATATAAAAGGCAATCCCTGGCGTAATTAAAATTGCGACAGAAAAAAATTATTTTTTGAATAATTTACTATAGAAACGGCAAACCCTGGCGTAATTAAAATTTGCGACAGTAAAAAATAATTTTTTGAATAATTTACTATAGAAAAGGCAATCCCTGCGTAATTAAAACTTGCGACAGTAAAAAAATTTTTTTTTTATAATTTACTATAGAAAAGGCAATCCCTGGCGTATTTAAAATTTGCGACAGTAAAAAATTATTTTTTTTATAATTTACTATAGAAAGGCAATCTGGTGTAATTAAAATTTGCGACAGTAAAAAATTATTTTTGAATAATTTACTATAGAAAGGCAATCCCTGGCGTAATTAAAACTTGCGACAGTAAAAAATTAATTTTTGAATAATTTACTATAGAAAAGGCAATCCCTGGCGTATTTAAAATTTGCGACAGTAAAAAATTATTTTTTTTATAATTTACTATAGAAAGGCAATCCTGGTGTAATTAAAATTTGCGACAGTAAAAAATTATTTTTTGAATAATTTACTATAGAAAAGGCAATCCCTGGCGTAATTAAAACTTGCGACAGTAAAAAATTAATTTTTGAAAAATTTACTATAGTCCCTGGCGTAATTAAAATTTGCGACAGTAAAAAATTAATTTTTGAAAAATTTACTATAGAAAAGGCAATCCCTGGCGTATTTAAAATTTGCGACAGTAAAAAGTTATTTTTTGAATAATTTACTATGGAAAAGGCAATCCCTGGCGTATTTAAAATTTGCGACAGAAAAAAATTATTTTTTGAATAATTTACTATGGAAAAGGCAATCCTTGGCGTATTTAAAATTTGCGACAGTAAAAAAATTAATTTTTGAAAAATTTACTATATAAAAGGCAATCCCTGGCGTAATTAAAATTTGCGACAGAAAAAAATTATTTTTTGAATAATTTACTATAGAAACGGCAAACCCTGGCGTAATTAAAATTTGCGACAGTAAAAAATAATTTTTTGAATAATTTACTATAGAAAAGGCAATCCCTGGCGTAATTAAAACTTGCGACAGTAAAAAAATTTTTTTTTTATAATTTACTATAGAAAAGGCAATCCTTGGCGTAATTAAAACTTGCGACAGTAAAAAATTAATTTTTGAATAATTTACTATAGAAAAGGCAATCCCTGGCGTATTTAAAATTTGCGACAGTAAAAAATTATTTTTTGAATAATTTACTATGGAAAAGGCAATCCCTGGCGTATTTAAAATTTGCGACAGTAAAAAATTATTTTTTGAATAATTTACTATGGAAAAGGCAATCCCTGGCGTATTTAAAATTTGCGACAGTAAAAAATTAATTTTTGAAAAATTTACTAAAGGCAATCCCTGGCGTAATTAAAATTTGCGACAGAAAAAAATTATTTTTTGAATAATTTACTATAGAAAAGGCAAACCCTGGCGTAATTAAAATTTGCGACAGTAAAAAATTATTTTTTGAATAATTTACTATAGAAAAGGCAATCCCTGGCGTAATTAAAACTTGCGACAGTAAAAAATTATTTTTTGAATAATTTACTATAGAAAAGGCAATCCCTGGCGTAATTAAAACTTGCGACAGTAAAAAATTAATTTTTGAATAATTTACTATAGAAAAGGCAATCCCTGGGGTATTTAAAATTAGCAACAGAAAAAAATTAATTTTTGAAAAATTTACTATAGAAAAGGCAATCCCTGGCGTAATTAAAATTTGCGACAGAAAAAAATTAATTTTTGAAAAATTTACTATAGAAAAGGCAATCCCTGGCGTAATTAAAATTTGCGACAGAAAAAAATTATTTTTTATTTTTTGAATAATTTACTATAGAAAAGGCAATCCCTGGCGTATTTAAAATTTGCGACAGTAAAAAATTATTTTTTGCAAAATTTACTCTAGAAAAGGCAATCCCTGGCGTAATTAAAATTTGCGACAGTAAAAAATTATTTTTTGAATAATTTACTATAGAAAAGGCAATCCCTGGCGTAATTAAAACTTGCGACAGTAAAAAATAATTTTTTGAATAATTTACTATAGAAAAGGCAATCCCTGGCGTAATTAAAATTTGCGACAGTAAAAAATTATTTTTTGAATAATTTACTATAGAAAGGCAATCCTGGTGTAATTAAAATTTGCGACAGTAAAAAATTATTTTTTGAATAATTTACTATAGAAAAGGCAATCCCTGGCGTAATTAAAATTTGCGACAGTAAAAAATTATTTTTTGAATAATTTACTATAGAAAAGGCAATCCCTGGCGTAATTAAAACTTGCGACAGTAAAAAATAATTTTTTGAATAATTTACTATAGAAAAGGCAATCCCTGGCGTAATTAAAATTTGCGACAGTAAAAAATTATTTTTTGAATAATTTACTATAGAAAGGCAATCCTGGTGTAATTAAAATTTGCGACAGTAAAAAATTATTTTTTGAATAATTTACTATAGAAAAGGCAATCCCTGGGGTATTTAAAATTAGCAACAGAAAAAAATTAATTTTTGAAAAATTTACTATAGAAAAGGCAATCCCTGGCGTAATTAAAATTTGCGACAGAAAAAAATTAATTTTTGAAAAATTTACTATAGAAAAGGCAATCCCTGGCGTAATTAAAATTTGCGACAGAAAAAAATTATTTTTTATTTTTTGAATAATTTACTATAGAAAAGGCAATCCCTGGCGTATTTAAAATTTGCGACAGTAAAAAATTATTTTTTGCAAAATTTACTATAGAAAAGGCAATCCCTGGCGTAATTAAAATTTGCGACAGTAAAAAATTATTTTTTGAATAATTTACTATAGAAAAGGCAATCCCTGGCGTAATTAAAACTTGCGACAGTAAAAAATAATTTTTTGAATAATTTACTATAGAAAAGGCAATCCCTGGCGTAATTAAAATTTGCGACAGTAAAAAATTATTTTTTGAATAATTTACTATAGAAAGGCAATCCTGGTGTAATTAAAATTTGCGACAGTAAAAAATTATTTTTTGAATAATTTACTATAGAAAAGGCAATCCCTGGCGTAATTAAAACTTGCGACAGTAAAAAATTAATTTTTGAATAATTTACTATAGAAAGGCAATCCTGGTGTAATTAAAATTTGCGACAGTAAAAAATTATTTTTTGAATAATTTACTATAGAAAAGGCAATCCCTGGCGTAATTAAAACTTGCGACAGTAAAAAATTAATTTTTGAAAAATTTACTATAGAAAAGGCAATCCCTGGCGTAATTAAAATTTGCGACAGTAAAAAATAATTTTTTGATAAATTTACTATAGAAAAGGCAATCCCTGGCGTATTTAAACTTGCGACAGTAAAAAATTATTTTTTGAATAATTTACTATAGAAAAGGCAATCCCTGGCGTATTTAAAATTTGCGACAGTAAAAAATTATTTTTTGAATAATTTACTATAGAAAAGGCAATCCCTGGCCTAATTAAAACTTGCGACAGTAAAAAATTATTTTTTGAATAATTTACTATAGAAAAGACAATCCCTGGCGTATTTAAACTTGCGACAGTAAAAAATTATTTTTTGAATAATTTACTATAGAAAAGGCAATCCCTGGCGTATTTAAAATTTGCGACAGTAAAAAATAATTTTTTGAATAATTTACTATAGAAAAGGCAATCCCTGGCGTAATTAAAATTTGCGACAGTAAAAAATTATTTTTTGAATAATTTACTATAGAAAGGCAATCCTGGTGTAATTAAAATTTGCGACAGTAAAAAATTATTTTTTGAAACATTTATTATAGAAAAGGCAATCCCTGGTGTAATTAAAATTTGCGACAGTAAAAAATTATTTTTTGAATAATTTAATATAGAAAAGGAAATCCCTGGCGTATTTAAAATTTGCGACAGAAAAAAATTATTTTTTATTTTTTGAATAATTTACTATAGAAAAGGCAATCCCTGGAGTATTTAAAATTTGCGACAGTAAAAAATTATTTTTTGCAAAAATTTACTATAGAAAAGGCAATCCCTGGCGTAATTAAAACTTGCGACAGTAAAAAATTAATTTTTGAATAATTTACTATAGAAAAGGCAAACCCTGGCGTAATTAAAATTTGCGACAGTAAAAAATTATTTTTTGAATAATTTACTATAGAAAAGGCAATCCCTGGCGTAATTAAAACTTGCGACAGTAAAAAATTATTTTTTGAATAATTTACTATAGAAAGGCAATCCTGGTGTAATTAAAATTTGCGACAGTAAAAAATTATTTTTTGAAACATTTATTATAGAAAAGGCAATCCCTGGTGTAATTAAAATTTGCGACAGTAAAAAATTATTTTTTGAATAATTTACTATGGAAAAGGCAATCCCTGGCGTATTTAAAATTTGCGACAGTAAAAAATTATTTTTTGAATAATTTACTATAGAAAAGGCAATCCCTGGCGTAATTAAAACTTGCGACAGTAAAAAATTAATTTTTGAAAAATTTACTATAGAAAAGGCAATCCCTGGCGTAATTAAAATTTGCGACAGAAAAAAATTATTTTTTGAATAATTTACTATAGAAAAGGCAAACCCTGGCGTAATTAAAATTTGCGACAGTAAAAAATTATTTTTTGAATAATTTACTATAGAAAAGGCAATCCCTGGCGTAATTAAAACTTGCGACAGTAAAAAATTATTTTTTGAATAATTTACTATAGACAAGGCAATCCCTGGCGTAATTAAAACTTGCGACAGTAAAAAATTAATTTTTGAATAATTTACTATAGAAAAGGCAATCCCTGGGGTATTTAAAATTAGCAACAGAAAAAAATTAATTTTTGAAAAATTTACTATAGAAAAGGCAATCCCTGGCGTAATTAAAATTTGCGACAGAAAAAAATTAATTTTTGAAAAATTTACTATAGAAAAGGCAATCCCCCCTGGCGTAATTAAAATTTGCGACAGAAAAAAATTATTTTTTATTTTTTGAATAATTTACTATAGAAAAGGCAATCCCTGGCGTATTTAAAATTTGCGACAGTAAAAAATTATTTTTTGCAAAATTTACTATAGAAAAGGCAATCCCTGGCGTAATTAAAATTTGCGACAGTAAAAAATTATTTTTTGAATAATTTACTATAGAAAAGGCAATCCCTGGCGTAATAAAAACTTGCGACAGTAAAAAATAATTTTTTGAATAATTTACTATAGAAAAGGCAATCCCTGGCGTAATTAAATTTGCGACAGTAAAAAATTATTTTTTGAATAATTTACTATAGAAAGGCAATCCTGGTGTAATTAAAATTTGCGACAGTAAAAAATTATTTTTTGAATAATTTACTATAGAAAAGGCAATCCCTGGCGTAATTAAAACTTGCGACAGTAAAAAATTAATTTTTGAATAATTTACTATAGAAAGGCAATCCTGGTGTAATTAAAATTTGCGACAGTAAAAAATTATTTTTTGAATAATTTACTATAGAAAAGGCAATCCCTGGCGTAATTAAAACTTGCGACAGTAAAAAATTAATTTTTGAAAAATTTACTATAGAAAAGGCAATCCCTGGCGTAATTAAAATTTGCGACAGTAAAAAATAATTTTTTGATAAATTTACTATAGAAAAGGCAATCCCTGGCGTATTTAAACTTGCGACAGTAAAAAATTATTTTTTGAATAATTTACTATAGAAAAGGCAATCCCTGGCGTATTTAAAATTTGCGACAGTAAAAAATTATTTTTTGAATAATTTACTATAGAAAAGGCAATCCCTGGCCTAATTAAAACTTGCGACAGTAAAAAATTATTTTTTGAATAATTTACTATAGAAAAGACAATCCCTGCGTATTTAAACTTGCGACAGTAAAAAATTATTTTTGAATAATTTACTATAGAAAAGGCAATCCCTGGCGTATTTAAAATTTGCGACAGTAAAAAATTATTTTTTGAATAATTTACTATAGAAAAGGCAATCCCTGGCGTAATTAAAATTTGCGACAGTAAAAAATTATTTTTTGAATAATTTACTATAGAAAATGCAATCCCTGGCGTAATTAAAATTTGCGACAGTAAAAAATGAATTTTTGAAACATTTATTATAGAAAAGGCAATCCCTGGTGTAATTAAAATTTGCGACAGTAAAAAATTATTTTTTGAATAATTTAATATAGAAAAGGAAATCCCTGGCGTATTTAAACTTGCGACAGTAAAAAATTAATTTTTGAAAAATTTACTATAGAAAAGGCAATCCCTGGCGTATTTAAAATTTGCGACAGAAAAAAATTATTTTTTATTTTTTGAATAATTTACTATAGAAAAGGCAATCCCTGGAGTATTTAAAATTTGCGACAGTAAAAAAATTATTTTTTGCAAAAATTTACTATAGAAAAGGCAATCCCTGGCGTAATTAAAATTTGCGACAGGAAAAAATTATTTTTTGAATAATTTACTATAGAAAAGGCAATACCTGGCGTAATTAAAACTTGCGACAGTAAAAAATTATTTTTTGAATAATTTACTATAGAAAAGGCAATCCCTGGCGTAATTAAAACTTGCGACAGTAAAAAATTAATTTTTGAAAAATTTACTATAGAAAAGGCAATCCCTGGCGTATTTAAAATTTGCGACAGTAAAAAGTTATTTTTTGAATAATTTACTATGGAAAAGGCAATCCCTGGCGTATTTAAAATTTGCGACAGAAAAAAATTATTTTTTGAATAATTTACTATGGAAAAGGCAATCCTTGGCGTATTTAAAATTTGCGACAGTAAAAAATTAATTTTTGAAAAATTTACTATATAAAAGGCAATCCCTGGCGTAATTAAAATTTGCGACAGAAAAAAATAATTTTTTGAATAATTTACTATAGAAACGGCAAACCCTGGCGTAATTAAAATTTGCGACAGTAAAAAATAATTTTTTGAATAATTTACTATAGAAAAGGCAATCCCTGGCGTAATTAAAACTTGCGACAGTAAAAAAATTTTTTTTTATAATTTACTATAGAAAAGGCAATCCCTGGCGTAATTAAAACTTGCGACAGTAAAAAATTAATTTTTGAATAATTTACTATAGAAAAGGCAATCCCTGGGGAATTTAAAATTTGCAACAGAAAAAAATTATTTTTTGAATAATTTACTATAGAAAAGGCAATCCCTGGCGTAATTAAAACTTGCGACAGTAAAAAATTATTTTTTGAATAATTTACTATAGAAAAGGCAATCCCTGGCGTATTTAAACTTGCGACAGTAAAAAATTATTTTTTGAATAATTTACTATAGAAAAGGCAATCCCTGGCGTATTTAAAATTTGCGACAGTAAAAAATTATTTTTTGAATAATTTACTATGGAAAAGGCAATCCCTGGCGTATTTAAAATTTGCGACAGTAAAAAATTATTTTTTGAATAATTTACTATGGAAAAGGCAATCCCTGGCGTATTTAAAATTTGCGACAGTAAAAAATTAATTTTTGAAAAATTTACTATAGAAAAGGCAATCCCTGGCTTAATTAAAATTTGCGACAGAAAAAAATTATTTTTTGAATAATTTACTATAGAAAAGGCAAACCCTGGCGTAATTAAAATTTGCGACAGTAAAAAATTATTTTTTGAATAATTTACTATAGAAAAGGCAATCCCTGGCGTAATTAAAACTTGCGACAGTAAAAAATTATTTTTTGAATAATTTACTATAGACAAGGCAATCCCTGGCGTAATTAAAACTTGCGACAGTAAAAAATTAATTTTTGAATAATTTACTATAGAAAAGGCAATCCCTGGGGTATTTAAAATTAGCAACAGAAAAAAATTAATTTTTGAAAAATTTACTATAGAAAAGGCAATCCCTGGCGTAATTAAAATTTGCGACAGAAAAAAATTAATTTTTGAAAAATTTACTATAGAAAAGGCAATCCCTGGCGTAATTAAAATTTGCGACAGAAAAAAATTATTTTTTATTTTTTGAATAATTTACTATAGAAAAGGCAATCCCTGGCGTATTTAAAATTTGCGACAGTAAAAAATTATTTTTTGCAAAATTTACTATAGAAAAGGCAATCCCTGGCGTAATTAAAATTTGCGACAGTAAAAAATTATTTTTTGAATAATTTACTATAGAAAAGGCAATCCCTGGCGTAATTAAAACTTGCGACAGTAAAAAATAATTTTTTGAATAATTTACTATAGAAAAGGCAATCCCTGGCGTAATTAAAATTTGCGACAGTAAAAAATTATTTTTTGAATAATTTACTATAGAAAGGCAATCCTGGTGTAATTAAAATTTGCGACAGTAAAAAATTATTTTTTGAATAATTTACTATAGAAAAGGCAATCCCTGGCGTAATTAAAACTTGCGACAGTAAAAAATTAATTTTTGAATAATTTACTATAGAAAGGCAATCCTGGTGTAATTAAAATTTGCGACAGTAAAAAATTATTTTTTGAATAATTTACTATAGAAAAGGCGTAATTAAAACTTGCGACAGTAAAAAATTAATTTTTGAAAAATTTACTATAGAAAAGGCAATCCCTGGCGTAATTAAAATTTGCGACAGTAAAAAATAATTTTTTGATAAATTTACTATAGAAAAGGCAATCCCTGGCGTATTTAAACTTGCGACAGTAAAAAATTATTTTTTGAATAATTTACTATAGAAAAGGCAATCCCTGGCGTATTTAAAATTTGCGACAGTAAAAAATTATTTTTTGAATAATTTACTATAGAAAAGGCAATCCCTGGCCTAATTAAAACTTGCGACAGTAAAAAATTATTTTTTGAATAATTTACTATAGAAAAGACAATCCCTGGCGTATTTAAACTTGCGACAGTAAAAAATTATTTTTTGAATAATTTACTATAGAAAAGGCAATCCCTGGCGTATTTAAAATTTGCGACAGTAAAAAATAATTTTTTGAATAATTTACTATAGAAAAGGCAATCCCTGGCGTAATTAAAATTTGCGACAGTAAAAAATTATTTTTTGAATAATTTACTATAGAAAGGCAATCCTGGTGTAATTAAAATTTGCGACAGTAAAAAATTATTTTTTGAAACATTTATTATAGAAAAGGCAATCCCTGGTGTAATTAAAATTTGCGACAGTAAAAAATTATTTTTTGAATAATTTAATATAGAAAAGGAAATCCCTGGCGTATTTAAACTTGCGACAGTAAAAAATTAATTTTTGAAAAATTTACTATAGAAAAGGCAATCCCTGGCGTATTTAAAATTTGCGACAGAAAAAAATTATTTTTTATTTTTTGAATAATTTACTATAGAAAAGGCAATCCCTGGAGTATTTAAAATTTGCGACAGTAAAAAATTATTTTTTGCAAAAATTTACTATAGAAAAGGCAATCCCTGGCGTAATTAAAATTTGCGACAGGAAAAAATTATTTTTTGAATAATTTACTATAGAAAAGGCAATACCTGGCGTAATTAAAACTTGCGACAGTAAAAAATTATTTTTTGAATAATTTACTATAGAAAAGGCAATCCCTGGCGTAATTAAAACTTGCGACAGTAAAAAATTAATTTTTGAAAAATTTACTATAGAAAAGGCAATCCCTGGCGTATTTAAAATTTGCGACAGTAAAAAGTTATTTTTTGAATAATTTACTATGGAAAAGGCAATCCCTGGCGTATTTAAAATTTGCGACAGAAAAAAATTATTTTTTGAATAATTTACTATGGAAAAGGCAATCCTTGGCGTATTTAAAATTTGCGACAGTAAAAAATTAATTTTTGAAAAATTTACTATATAAAAGGCAATCCCTGGCGTAATTAAAATTTGCGACAGAAAAAAATTATTTTTTGAATAATTTACTATAGAAACGGCAAACCCTGGCGTAATTAAAATTTGCGACAGTAAAAAATAATTTTTTGAATAATTTACTATAGAAAAGGCAATCCCTGGCGTAATTAAAACTTGCGACAGTAAAAAAATTTTTTTTTATAATTTACTATAGAAAAGGCAATCCCTGGCGTAATTAAAACTTGCGACAGTAAAAAATTAATTTTTGAATAATTTACTATAGAAAAGGCAATCCCTGGGGAATTTAAAATTTGCAACAGAAAAAAATTATTTTTTGAATAATTTACTATAGAAAAGGCAATCCCTGGCGTAATTAAAACTTGCGACAGTAAAAAATTATTTTTTGAATAATTTACTATAGAAAAGGCAATCCCTGGCGTATTTAAACTTGCGACAGTAAAAAATTATTTTTTGAATAATTTACTATAGAAAAGGCAATCCCTGGCGTATTTAAAATTTGCGACAGTAAAAAATTATTTTTTGAATAATTTACTATGGAAAAGGCAATCCCTGGCGTATTTAAAATTTGCGACAGTAAAAAATTATTTTTTGAATAATTTACTATGGAAAAGGCAATCCCTGGCGTATTTAAAATTTGCGACAGTAAAAAATTAATTTTTGAAAAATTTACTATAGAAAAGGCAATCCCTGGCGTAATTAAAATTTGCGACAGAAAAAAATTATTTTTTGAATAATTTACTATAGAAAAGGCAAACCCTGGCGTAATTAAAATTTGCGACAGTAAAAAATTATTTTTTGAATAATTTACTATAGAAAAGGCAATCCCTGGCGTAATTAAAACTTGCGACAGTAAAAAATTATTTTTTGAATAATTTACTATAGACAAGGCAATCCCTGGCGTAATTAAAACTTGCGACAGTAAAAAATTAATTTTTGAATAATTTACTATAGAAAAGGCAATCCCTGGGGTATTTAAAATTAGCAACAGAAAAAAATTAATTTTTGAAAAATTTACTATAGAAAAGGCAATCCCTGGCGTAATTAAAATTTGCGACAGAAAAAAATTAATTTTTGAAAAATTTACTATAGAAAAGGCAATCCCTGGCGTAATTAAAATTTGCGACAGAAAAAAATTATTTTTTATTTTTTGAATAATTTACTATAGAAAAGGCAATCCCTGGCGTATTTAAAATTTGCGACAGTAAAAAATTATTTTTTGCAATATTTACTATAGAAAAGGCAATCCCTGGCGTAATTAAAATTTGCGACAGTAAAAAATTATTTTTTGAATAATTTACTATAGAAAAGGCAATCCCTGGCGTAATTAAAACTTGCGACAGTAAAAAATAATTTTTTGAATAATTTACTATAGAAAAGGCAATCCCTGGCGTAATTAAAATTTGCGACAGTAAAAAATTATTTTTTGAATAATTTACTATAGAAAGGCAATCCTGGTGTAATTAAAATTTGCGACAGTAAAAAATTATTTTTTGAATAATTTACTATAGAAAAGGCAATCCCTGGCGTAATTAAAACTTGCGACAGTAAAAAATTAATTTTTGAATAATTTACTATAGAAAGGCAAACCTGGTGTAATTAAAATTTGCGACAGTAAAAAATTATTTTTTGAATAATTTACTATAGAAAAGGCAATCCCTGGCGTAATTAAAACTTGCGACAGTAAAAAATTAATTTTTGAAAAATTTACTATAGAAAAGGCAATCCCTGGCGTAATTAAAATTTGCGACAGTAAAAAATAATTTTTTGATAAATTTACTATAGAAAAGGCAATCCCTGGCGTATTTAAACTTGCGACAGTAAAAAATTATTTTTTGAATAATTTACTATAGAAAAGGCAATCCCTGGCGTATTTAAAATTTGCGACAGTAAAAAATTATTTTTTGAATAATTTACTATAGAAAAGGCAATCCCTGGCCTAATTAAAACTTGCGACAGTAAAAAATTATTTTTTGAATAATTTACTATAGAAAAGACAATCCCTGGCGTATTTAAACTTGCGACAGTAAAAAATTATTTTTTGAATAATTTACTATAGAAAAGGCAATCCCTGGCGTATTTAAAATTTGCGACAGTAAAAAATTATTTTTTGAATAATTTACTATGGAAAAGGCAATCCCTGGCGTATTTAAAATTTGCGACAGTAAAAAATTAATTTTTGAAAAATTTACTATAGAAAAGGCAATCCCTGGCGTAATTAAAATTTGCGACAGAAAAAAATTATTTTTTGAATAATTTACTATAGAAAAGGCAAACCCTGGCGTAATTAAAATTTGCGACAGTAAAAAATTATTTTTTGAATAATTTACTATAGAAAAGGCAATCCCTGGCGTAATTAAAACTTGCGACAGTAAAAAATTATTTTTTGAATAATTTACTATAGAAAAGGCAATCCCTGGCGTAATTAAAACTTGCGACAGTAAAAAATTAATTTTTGAATAATTTACTATAGAAAAGGCAATCCCTGGGGTATTTAAAATTTGCGACAGTAAAAAATTAATTTTTGAAAAATTTACTATAGAAAAGGCAATCCCTGGCGTAATTAAAATTTGCGACAGTAAAAAATTATTTTTTGAATAATTTACTATAGAAAAGGCAATCCCTGGCGTAATTAAAACTTGCGACAGTAAAAAATTATTTTTTGAATAATTTACTATAGAAAGGCAATCCTGGTGAAATTAAAATTTGCGACAGTAAAAAATTATTTTTTGAATAATTTACTATAGAAAAGGCAATCCCTGGCGTAATTAAAACTTGCGACAGTAAAAAATTAATTTTTGAAAAATTTACTATAGAAACGGCAATCCCTGGCGTAATTAAAATTTGCGACAGTAAAAAATAATTTTTTGATAAATTTACTATAGAAAAGGCAATCCCTGGCGTATTTAAAATTTGAGACAGTAAAAAATTATTTTTTGCAAAATTTACTATAGAAAAGGCAATCCCTGGCGTAATTAAAATTAGCGACAGTAAAAAATTATTTTTTGCAAAATTTACTATAGAGAAGGCAATCCCTGGCGTAATTAAAAGTTGCGACAGTAAAAAGTTATTTTTTGAAAAATTTACTATAGAAAAGTCAATCCCTGGCGTAATTAAAATTTGCGACAGTAAAAAATTAATTTTTGAATAGTTTACTATAGAAAAGGCAATCCCTGGGGTATTTAAAATTTGCGACAGTAAAAAATTAATTTTTGAAAAATTTACTATAGAAAAGGCAATCCCTGGCGTAATTAAAATTTGCGACAGTAAAAAATTATTTTTTGAATAATTTACTATAGAAAAGGCAATCCCTGGCGTAATTAAAACTTGCGACAGTAAAAAATTATTTTTTGAATAATTTACTATAGAAAAGGCAATCCCTGGCGTTATTAAAATTTGCGACAGTAAAAAATTATTTTTTGAATAATTTACTATAGAAAGGCAATCCTGGTGTAATTAAAATTTGCGACAGTAAAAAATTATTTTTTGAATAATTTACTATAGAAAAGGCAATCCCTGGCGTAATTAAAACTTGCGACAGTAAAAAATTAATTTTTGAAAAATTTACTATAGAAACGGCAATCCCTGGCGTAATTAAAATTTGCGACAGTAAAAAATAATTTTTTGATAAATTTACTATAGAAAAGGCAATCCCTGGCGTATTTAAAATTTGAGACAGTAAAAAATTATTTTTTGCAAAATTTACTATAGAAAAGGCAATCCCTGGCGTAATTAAAATTTGCGACAGTAAAAAATTATTTTTTGCAAAATTTACTATAGAAAAGGCAATCCCTGGCGTAATTAAAAGTTGCGACAGTAAAAAGTTATTTTTTGAAAAATTTACTATAGAAAAGGAAATCCCTGGCGTAATTAAAATTTCCGACAGAAAAAAATTAATTTTTGAAAAATTTACTATAGAAAAGGCAATCCCTGGCGTATTTAAAATTTGCGACAGTAAAAAATTATTTTTTGAATAATTTACTATAGAAAAGGCAATCCCTGGCGTAATTAAAATTTGCGACAGAAAAAAATTATTTTTTGAATAATTTACTATAGAAAAGGCAATCCTTGTCGTATTTAAAATTTGCGACAGTAAAAAATTATTTTTTGAATAATTTACTATAGAAAAGGCAATCCCTGGCGTATTTAAAATTTGCGACAGTAAAAAATTATTTTTTGAATAATTTACTATAGAAAAGGCAATCCCTGGCGTAATTAAAATTTGCGACAGAAAAAAATTATTTTTTGAATAATTTACTATAGAAAAGGCAATCCTTGGCGTATTTAAAATTTGCGACAGTAAAAAATTATTTTTTGAATAATTTACTATAGAAAAGGCAATCCCTGGCGTAATTAAAACTTGCGACAGTAAAAAATTATTTTTTGAATAATTTACTATAGAAAAGACAATCCCTGGCGTATTTAAACTTGCGACAGTAAAAAATTATTTTTTGAATAATTTACTATAGAAAAGGCAATCCCTGGCGTATTTAAAATTTTCGACAGTAAAAAATTATTTTTTGAATAATTTACTATGGAAAAGGCAATCCCTGGCGTATTTAAAATTTGCGACAGTAAAAAATTAATTTTTGAAGAATTTACTATAGAAAAGGCAATCCCTGGCGTAATTAAAATTTGCGACAGAAAAAAATTATTTTTTGAATAATTTTCTATAGAAAAGGCAAACCCTGGCGTAATTAAAATTTGCGACAGTAAAAAATTATTTTTTGAATAATTTACTATAGAAAAGGCAATCCCTGGCGTAATTAAAACTTGCGACAGTAAAAAATTATTTTTTGAATAATTTACTATAGAAAAGGCAATCCCTGGCGTAATTAAAACTTGCGACAGTAAAAATTAATTTTTGAATAATTTACTATAGAAAAGGCAATCCCTGGGGTATTTAAAATTTGCGACAGTAAAAAATTAATTTTTGAAAAATTTACTATAGAAAAGGCAATACCTGGCGTAATTAAAATTTGCGACAGTAAAAAATTATTTTTTGAATAATTTACTATAGAAAAGGCAATCCCTGGCGTAATTAAAACTTGCGACAGTAAAAAATTATTTTTTGAATAATTTACTATAGAAAAGGCAATCCCTGGCGTTATTAAAATTTGCGACAGTAAAAAATTATTTTTTGAATAATTTACTATAGAAAGGCAATCCTGGTGTAATTAAAATTTGCGACAGTAAAAAATTATTTTTTGAATAATTTACTATAGAAAAGGCAATCCCTGGCGTATTTAAAATTTGCGAGAGTAAAAAATTAATTTTTGAAAAATTTACTGTAGAAAAGGCAATCCCTGGCGTAATTAAAATTTGCGACAGAAAAAATTATTTTTTGAATAATTTACTATAGAAAAGGCAAACCCTGGCGTAATTAAAATTTGCGACAGTAAAAAATTATTTTTTGAATAATTTACTATAGAAAAGGCAATCCCTGGCGTAATTAAAACTTGCGACAGTAAAAAATTATTTTTTGAATAATTTACTATAGAAAAGGCAATCCCTGGCGTAATTAAAACTTGCGACAGTAAAAAATTAATTTTTGAATAATTTACTATAGAAAAGGCAATCCCTGGGGCATTTAAAATTTGCAGCAGAAAAAAATTAATTTTTGAAAAATTTACTGTAGAAAAGGCAATCCCTGGCGTAATTAAAATTTGCGACAGTAAAAAATTATTTTTTGAATAATTTACTATAGAAAAGGCAATCCCTGGCGTAATTAAAACTTGCGACAGTAAAAAATTATTTTTTGAATAATTTACTATAGAAAAGGCAATACCTGGCGTAATTAAAATTTGCGACAGTAAAAAATTATTTTTTGAATAATTTACTATAGAAAGGCAATCCTGGTGTAATTAAAATTTGCTACAGTAAAAAATTATTTTTTGAATAATTTACTATAGAAAAGGCAATCCCTGGCGTAATTAAAATTTGCGACAGTAAAAAATTAATTTTTGAAAAATTTACTATGGAAAAGGCAATCCCTGGCGTATTTAAAATTTGCGACAGTAAAAAATTATTTTTTGAATAATTTACTATAGAAAAGGCAATCCCTGGCGTAATTAAAACTTGCGACAGTAAAAAATTATTTTTTGAATAATATACTATAGAAAAGGCAATCCCTGGCGTAATTAAAATTTGCGACAGTAAAAAATTATTTTTTGAATAATTTACTATAGAAAGGCAATCCTGGTGTAATTAAAATTTGCTACAGTAAAAAATTATTTTTGAATAATTTACTATAGAAAAGGCAATCCCTGGCGTAATTAAAATTTGCGACAGTAAAAAATTAATTTTTGAAAAATTTACTATGGAAAAGGCAATCCCTGGCGTATTTAAAATTTGCGACAGTAAAAAATTAATTTTTGAAAAATTTACTATAGAAAAGGCAATCCCTGGCGTAATTAAAATTTGCGACAGAAAAAAATTATTTTTTGAATAATTTACTATAGAAAAGGCAAACCCTGGCGTAATTAAAATTTGCGACAGTAAAAAATTATTTTTTGAATAATTTACTATAGAAAAGGCAATCCCTGGCGTAATTAAAACTTGCGACAGTAAAAAATTATTTTTTGAATAATTTACTATAGAAAAGGCAATCCCTGGCATAATTAAAACTTGCGACAGTAAAAAATTAATTTTTGAATAATTTACTATAGAAAAGGCAATCCCTGGGGTATTTAAAATTTGCAACAGAAAAAAATTAATTTTTGAAAAATTTACTATAGAAAAGGCAATCCCTGGCGTAATTAAAATTTGCGACAGTAAAAAATTATTTTTTGAATAATTTACTATAGAAAAGGCAATCCCTGGCGTAATTAAAACTTGCGACAGTAAAAAATTATTTTTTGATAAATTTACTATAGAAAAGGCAATCCCTGGCGTATTTAATATTTGCGACAGTAAAAAATTATTTTTTGAATAATTTACTATAGAAAAGGCAATCCCTGGCGTATTTAAAATTTGCGACAATAAAAAATTAATTTTTGAAAAATTTACTATAGAAAAGGCAATCCCTGGCGTATTTAAAATTTGCGACAGAAAAAAATTATTTTTTGAATAATTTACTATAGAAAAGGCAATCCCTGGCGTATTTAAAATTTGCCACAGTAAAAAATTATTTTTTGCAAAATTTACTATAGAAAAGGCAATCCCTGGCGTAATTAAAATTTGTGACAGTAAAAAATTAATTTTTGAAAAATTTACTATAGAAAAGGCAATCCCTGGCGTATTTAAAATTTGCGACATTAAAAAATTAATTTTTGAAAAATTTACTTTAGAAAAGGCAATCCCTGGCGTATTTAATATTTGCGACAGTAAAAAATTATTTTTTGAATAATTTACTATAGAAAAGGCAATCCCTGGCGTATTTAAAATTTGCGACAGTAAAAAATTACTTTTTGGAAAATTTACTATAGAAAAGGCAATCCCTGGCGTATTTAAAATTTGCGACAGAAAAAAATTATTTTTTGAATAATTTACTATAGAAAAGGCAATCCCTGGCGTATTTAAAATTTGCCACAGTAAAAAATTATTTTTTGCAAAATTTACTATAGAAAAGGCAATCCCTGGCGTAATTAAAATTTGTGACAGTAAAAAATTAATTTTTGAAAAATTTACTATAGAAAAGGCAATCCCTGGCGTATTTAAAATTTGCGACATTAAAAAATTAATTTTTGAAAAATTTACTATAGAAAAGGCAATCCCTGGCGTATTTAAAATTTGCGACAGAAAAAAATTATATTTTGAATAATTTACTATAGAAAAGGCAATCCCTAGCGTATTTAAAATTTGCGACAGTAAAAAATTATTTTTTGCAAAATTTACTATAGAAAAGGCAATCCCTGGCGCAATTAAAATTTGCGACAGTAAAAAATTATTTTTGCAAAATTTACTATAGAAAAGGCAATCCCTGGCGTAATTAAAATTTGCGACAGTAAAAAATTATTTTTGAATATTTTACTATAGAAAAGGCAATCCCTGGCGTATTTAAAATTTGCGACAGTAAAAAATTAATTTTTGAAAAATTTACTATAGAAAAGGCAATCCCTGGCGTAATTAAAATTTGCGACAGTAAAAAATTAATTTTTGAAAAATTTACTATAGAAAAGGCAATCCCTGGCGTAATTAAAATTTGCGACAGTAAAAAATTATTTTTGAAAAATTTACTATAGAAAAGGCAATCCTTGGCGTAATTAAAATTTGCGACAGTAAAAAATTAATTTTTGAATAATTTACTATAGAAAAGGCAATCCCTGGCGTAATTAAAATTTGCGACAGTAAAAAATTCTTTTTTGAATAATTTACTATAGAAAAGGCAATCCCTAGCGTAATTAAAATTTGCGTCAGTAAAAAATTATTTTTTGAAACATTTACTAAAGAAAAGGCAATCCATGGTGTAATTAAAATTTGCGACAGTAAAAAATTTTTTTTGAATAATTTACTATAGAAAAGGCAATCCCTGGCGTATTTAAAACTTGCGACAGTAAAAAATTAATTTTTGAAAAATTTACTATAGAAAAGGCAATCCCTGGCGTAATTAAAATTTGCGACAGAAAAAAATTAATTAAAAATTATTTTTTGAATAATTTACTATAGAAGAACAATCCCTGGCGTAATTAAAATTTGCGACAGTAAAAATTAATTTTTGAAAAATTTACTATAGAAAAGGCAATCCCTGGCGTAATTAAAATTTGCGACAGAAAGAAATAATTAAAAATTATTTTTTGAATAATTTACTATAGAAAAACAATCCCTGGCGTAATTAAAATTTGCGACAGTAAAATTAACTTTTGAAAAATTTACTATAGAAAAGGCAATCCCTGGCGTAATTAAAATTTGCGACAGAAAAAAATTAAAAAATTAATTTTTGACAAATTTACTGTAGAAAAGGCAATCCCTGGCGTATTTAAAATTTGCGACATTAAAAAATTAATTTTTGAAAATTTACTATAGAAAAGGCAATCCCTGGCGTATTTAAAATTTGCGATAGAAAAAAATTATTTTTTGAAAAATTTACTATAGAAAAGGCAATCCCTGGCGTAATTAAAATTTGCGACAGTAAAAAATTATTTTTTGAATAATTTACTATAGAAAAGGCTATCCCTGGCGTAATTAAAATTTGCGTCAGTAAAAAATTATTTTTTTAAACATTTACTATAGAAAAGGCAATCCCTGGCGTAATTAAAATTTGCGACAGTAAAAAATTATTTTTTGAATAATTTACTATAGAAAAGGCAATCCCTGGCGTATTTAAAACTTGCGACAGTAAAAAATTAATTTTTGAAAAATTTACTATAGAAAAGGCAATCCCTGGCGTATTTAAAATATGCGACAGTAAAAAATTATTTTTTGAATAATTTACTATAGAAAAGGCAATCCCTGGCGTATTTAATATTTGCGACAGTAAAAAATTATTTTTTGAATAATTTACTATAGAAAAGGCAATCCCTGGCGTATTTAAAATTTGCGACAGTAAAAAATTAATTTTGAAAAATTTACTATAGAAAAGGCAATCCCTGGCGTAATTAAAATTTGCGACAGAAAAAAATTATTTTTTGAATAATTTACTATAGAAAAGACAATCCCTGGCGTAATTAAAATTTGCGACAGTAAAAAATTAATTTTTGAAAAATTTACTATAGAAAAGGCAATCCCTGGCGTATTTAAAATTTGCGACATTAAAAAATTAATTTTTAAAAAATTTACTATAGAAAAGGCAATCCCTGGCGTATTTAAAATTTGCGACAGAAAAAAATTATTTTTTGAATAATTTACTATAGAAAAGGCAATCCCTGGCGTATTTAAAATTTGCCACAGTAAAAAATTATTTTTTGCAAAATTTACTATAGAAAAGGCAATCCCTGGCGTAATTAAAATTAACGACAGTAAAAAATTAATTTTGAAAAATTTACTATAAAAAGGCAATCCCTGGCGTATTTAAAATTTGCGACATTAAAAAATTAATTTTTGAAAAATTTACTATAGAAAAGGCAATCCCTGGCGTATTTAAAATTATTTTTTGAATAATTTACTATAGAAAAGGCAATCCCTAGCGTATTTAAAATTTGCGACAGTAAAAAATTATTTTTTGCAAAATTTACTATAGAAAAGGCAATCCCTGGCGCAATTAAAATTTGCAACAGTAAAAAATTATTTTTTGCAAAATTTACTATAGAAAAGGCAATCCCTGGCGTAATTAAAATTTGCGACAGTAAAAAATTATTTTTTGAAATATTTACTATAGAAAAGACAATCCCTGGCGTAATTAAAATTTCCGACAGTAAAAAATTAATTTTTGAAAAATTTTCTATAGAAAAGGCAATCCCTGGCGTATTTAAAATTTGCGACATTAAAAAATTAATTTTTAAAAAATTTACTATAGAAAAGGCAATCCCTGGCGTATTTAAAATTTGCGACAGAAAAAAATTATTTTTTGAATAATTTACTATAGAAAAGGCAATCCCTGGCGTATTTAAAATTTGCCGCAGTAAAAAATTATTTTTTGCAAAATTTACTATAGAAAAGGCAATCCCTGGCGTAATTAAAATTTGCGACAGAAAAAATTATTTTTTGAATAATTTACTATAGAAAAGGCAATCCCTAGCGTATTTAAAATTTGCGACAGTAAAAAATTATTTTTTGCAAAATTTACTATAGAAAAGGCATTCTCTGGCGCAATTAAAATTTGCGACAGTAAAAAATTATTTTTTGCAAAATTTACTATAGAAAAGGCAATCCCTGGCGTAATTAAAATTTGCGACAGTAAAAAATTATTTTTTGAATATTTTACTATAGAAAAGGCAATCCCTGGCGTATTTAAAATTTGCGACAGTAAAAAATTAATTTTTGAAAAATTTACTATAGAAAAGGCAATCCCTGGCGTAATTAAAATTTGCGATAGTAAAAAATTAATTTTGAAAAATTTACTATAGAAAAGGCAATCCCTGGCGTAATTAAAATTTGCGACAGTAAAAAATTATTTTTTGAAAAATTTACTATAGAAAAGGCAATCCTTGGCGTAATTAAAATTTGCGACAGTAAAAAATTAATTTTTGAATAATTTACTATAGAAAAGGCAATCCCTGGCGTAATTAAAATTTGCGACAGTAAAAAATTCTTTTTTGAATAATTTACTATAGAAAAGGCAATCCCTAGCGTAATTAAAATTTGCGTCAGTAAAAAATTATTTTTTGAAACATTTACTAAAGAAAAGGCAATCCATGGTGTAATTAAAATTTGCGACAGTAAAAAATTATTTTTTGAATAATTTACTATAGAAAAGGCAATCCCTGGCGTATCTAAAACTTGCGACAGTAAAAAATTAATTTTTGAAAAATTTACTATAGAAAAGGCAATCCCTGGCGTAATTAAAATTTGCGACAGAAAAAATTAATTAAAAATTATTTTTTGAATAATTTACTATAGAAGAACAATCCCTGGCGTAATTAAAATTTGCGACAGTAAAAATTAATTTTTGAAAAATTTACTATAGAAAAGGCAATCCCTGGCGTAATTAAAATTTGCGACAGAAAAAAATTAATTAAAAATTATTTTTTGAATAATTTACTATAGAAAAACAATCCCTGGCGTAATTAAAATTTGCGACAGTAAAAATTAACTTTTGAAAAATTTACTATAGAAAAGGCAATCCCTGGCGTAATTAAAATTTGCGACAGAAAAAAATTAAAAATTAATTTTTGAAAAATTTACTGTAGAAAAGGCAATCCCTGGCGTATTTAAAATTTGCGACATTAAAAATTAATTTTTGAAAAATTTACTATAGAAATGGCAATCCCTGGCGTATTTAAAATTTGCGACAGAAAAAAATTATTTTTTGAAAAATTTACTATAGAAAAGGCAATCCCTGGCGTAATTAAAATTTGCGACAGTAAAAAATTATTTTTTGAATAATTTACTATAGAAAAGGCTATCCCTGGCGTAATTAAAATTTGCGTCAGTAAAAAATTATTTTTGAAACATTTACTATAGAAAAGGCAATCCCTGGCGTAATTAAAATTTGCGAAAGTAAAAAATTATTTTTTGAATAATTTACTATAGAAAAGGCAATCCCTGGCGTATTTAAAACTTGCGACAGTAAAAAATTAATTTTTGAAAAATTTACTATAGAAAAGGCAATCCCTGGCGTATTTAAAATATGCGACAGTAAAAAATTATTTTTTGAATAATTTATTATAGAAAAGGCAATCCCTGGCGTATTTAATATTTGCGACAGTAAAAAATTATTTTTTGAATAATTTACTATAGAAAAGGCAATCCCTGGCGTATTTAAAATTTGCGACAGTAAAAAATTAATTTTTGAAAAATTTACTATAGAAAAGGCAATCCCTGGCGTAATTAAAATTAGCGACAGAAAAAAATTATTTTTTGAATAATTTACTATAGAAAAGACAATCCCTGGCGTAATGAAAATTTGCGACAGTAAAAAATTAATTTTTGAAAAATTTACTATAGAAAAGGCAATCCCTGGCGTATTTAAAATTTGCGACATTAAAAAATTATTTTTTAAAAAATTTACTATAGAAAAGGCAATCCCTGGCGTATTTAAAATTTGCGACAGAAAAAAATTTTTTTTTGAATAATTTACTATAGAAAAGGCAATCCCTGGCATATTTAAAATTTGCCACAGTAAAAAATTATTTTTTGCAAAATTTACTATAGAAAAGGCAATCCCTGGCGTAATTAAAATTAACGACAGTAAAAAATTAATTTTTGAAAAATTT